>VZRW01007582.1:1169606-1189959 GCA_013398125.1 Aegotheles bennettii | reverse complement strand
GTGCGGGCTCTCACGGTCCCCGCCCCCGCTCCGCGCGGGGCATCACGGTACTTGTAGTACCCGCGCGTGCCCGAGCGCTCGCTGAGTCCCCGCTCCCAGCGGCCCCCGCGGCCGCAGCCCAGCCCGGGGGGGGAAGGGCCCCGCCCGGTTCCCCCGGGGGCGCTCGGTGGGGTCCGGGCCGGGACCCAGCCTGGCGCCTGCTCCTCTGTGTCGCAGCTGCTTTCCAGCGCTCTGCCCACAAGGGCGGGCTCAAACGGCCCCATGGGAAGCTCCCCGCGCCAGCCCCCTGGCAGAGTCTCGCCGGTTAACCGCGAGGTTGGCGCTCCCCGTGCCCGGTACCGAGAGCCACAGTAACACAGGAGTCCATAAAGAGCGTTTTATACGCACGAAGGATTCAAATACAATAAGCTATCAGCCCTGAACACAGCGCTTGATCACAACGCTGAGATGAAAGTCCCACTTTTACCATTTCAACAACAACAAAAGAAGTCCAGTGAAGTGAATGTGTAATAAAACACAAACAGGCTGGGTTAAAAGTTAAAAAGAACTTAAATAGCTTTAGTTACTCTCTACTTCAGGTGCATGTCAATGATGGTTTCCAAATTAACTCATACTGGCTGTGCACTCACTGCTTGTAAAAAGCAAGGTAAGGGTGTGAAGGACTGGGGGCTTGTGGAACATAACTTTCCCAGGACAGTTTGCTCACATAAATGCTATGTTCATAAACGTTTTTAGAACAAGTATTTAAAACTTTGCAGGCTAACACTGAGCTGTGTGAACGCAGTACACCTCAGTTTTAGGTACTTACAAAGNCCCTCGCCCCGTCTCCCCCACACTCAGCCTCTCACCGCCATTTTCCTCGCTGCCTGGATTTAAATAGGAACGAGCCTCCGCGAGCGGGGCCACCGCGCGGCGCGGGGCATTGTGGGACCTGTAGTGCGGGCTCTCACGGGACCCGCCCCCGCTCCGCGCGGGGCATCACGGTACTTGTAGTACCCGCGCGTGCCCGAGCGCTCGCTGAGCCCCCGCTCCCAGCGGCCCCCGCGGCCGCAGCCCAGCCCGGGGGGGGAAGGGCCCCGCCCGGTTCCCCCGGGGGCGCTCGGTGGGGTCCGGGCCGGGACCCAGCCTGGCGCCTGCTCCTCTGTGTCGCAGCTGCTTTCCAGCGCTCTGCCCACAAGGGCGGGCTCAAACGGCCCCATGGGAAGCTCCCCGCGCCAGCCCCCTGGCAGAGTCTCGCCGGTTAACCGCGAGGTTGGCGCTCCCCGTGCCCGGTACCGAGAGCCACAGTAACACAGGAGTCCATAAAGAGCGTTTTATACGCACGAAGGATTCAAATACAATAAGCTATCAGCCCTGAACACAGCGCTTGATCACAACGCTGAGATGAAAGTCCCACTTTTACCATTTCAACAACAACAAAAGAAGTCCAGTGAAGTGAATGTGTAATAAAACACAAACAGGCTGGGTTAAAAGTTAAAAAGAACTTAAATAGCTTTAGTTACTCTCTACTTCAGGTGCATGTCAATGATGGTTTCCAAATTAACTCATACTGGCTGTGCACTCACTGCTTGTAAAAAAGCAAGGTAAGGGTGTGAAGGACTGGGGGCTTGTGGAACATAACTTTCCCAGGACAGTTTGCTCACATAAATGCTATGTTCATAAACGTTTTTAGAACAAGTATTTAAAACTTTGCAGGCTAACACTGAGCTGTGTGAACGCAGTACACCTCAGTTTTAGGTACTTACAAAGCAGCCATCTAAAAACGCTCTTTTTATTTTGAAAATTTATAAAGTGGGACATAATGAAGCAGCACGAATTTAAATCCTGCCAAGCTATTCATACAGAGCTCACTACAGGACCTTAGCCACAATTCGTATTCAAGATGGACAGGCAAGTAAAGCCATCAAGTACACCCACCAGTAATTCCCAAATAAAAAACATCAAACTGGTGCTGGGCAACTGTGAGTTGGGCGCATCATGAGCCTCCAGATAGCTCTGCAATGACCATTACAAACCAAAAAAATGCAGAAATAAAAGAAATTAAAATATGTCAAGTTTTGGAAAATTTACCTTGCTGTTACACTAAACAAGAACTTAATTATAAATGCCTGTTTGTACTTACTAACTCAAATTTAACCAACTGGTAGAGGCAGATTCCCTGTCATGTCACCGCAACAGAAAAGAGTTCATGTTGTTAGGGTACCTTAAGAGGAATGAGGTCCTGTTAAATTTCCTGAAAGTATGAAGTCTGCTGTTTAACAACTCCATGTCTTCCATTCTGGGTAATCTTTTTCTGCACGTTGTTCTTCCACTATGAATTATAACAGAGCATTTGTAAGGGTAAAACCAGAGTAGGGATGCAGGGAGGAATAAGGTAATGAGAGGCTGCAGTAGCACTGCAGTTGAGCTGAGGGGTTTTTTATTTGGGCAAACTGCATATTATTTATATTTCTTCCATTTAGACTGTCTTCAAATTATACTTACATTGCATCTATGGCACCTTAGACTCCAGACTGATGCAGAACTTCCAGTGTCAACAGGATACAAATACTGTGTATCTTTTCTCCCTTTTAATCTTTGGTTTCTGTTACAACAATTATAAACAGGTAACTTTAAAGTTAGCTCTTACATAATACAGGATACAGTGATAAAGTGCTTTCATTTTTCATTGATATGTGATGCTCTACAAAAGTTAATGAGACTCCAAATTTTTGTACTTGTCTTAAAAGCTGGTCATAGTAAATGTAGCTGTAGAATGGTAACATTTAACATTTTTATCTATTTGCTCCACCTGCTGGTGCATATTCCTTTTAAAGCAGTCTTTAGAAGCCTAAATGTATTAAAAATTTGGCCAAAGATGTACACAAGAGACATACTTGACTTTAAGCTGAATCTATTTAGCATACTAATTAAATCCAATCGGATCATAACATTTTCCCAGTAAAAAAAAAGGCCAATGGAAGCACAAACTTAAGGAAACATGACTCGGAGGTCACTTTCTGTACACTGGCCATTCATTTTTATTGTGACAATAACTCAGTCATCATTTTCCATCATCTATTATCTTGTCCAAAAAATGTTCTCTCTTCCATGTGGGCATCTCTCTACACAACTGATTTGTCTCCCAAATTTTCCAAGACCAATTTCTGTTTGGACAATTGGAGCAAGAGAAACTTGAAGACTAAGAAAATCTCACCCAAACGGCTCAAAATATGATACTTTTATTGAACAAGGCATTCATTATTATACAAGTTTATTGAAAATATTAGCAAATGTAGTCTAGTTCCATTGTAAGCTTCCTCAGTAGAAAGGTATAGGTTTATGTGAATTGATGTAATATTCCTACAATTTATTTGCACAGGGAGAAAGTTATGGCAAATAAGAAAGTGAGTTGAGAAACTTCTCCAACATTGAGATACCAGCTTCAGATCCATGGGGGTTACTTATGAAAATACCATTAATCCTTTTATAATATAATCATTCTAATATTAAAATCATATCCAGACAAAGTATTCACATAAGGAGCAAATTAATACCTTCCTAGACACAAAACTCTTGAGTCAGACTAAAATAAATTATCTACAGGTTAAGAAAGAAAAAAAGCCTTTAGTTTATGCTTGGTGAAACATTCATTGCAATATTTTTTGAGCACCTCCCTTGAACATCATCTGAGTAGATTCAGAATGTTAAGATGTGTCAGTTATAAAATAAAGGAAAAAAGAACAGTTGAGGGAAAAAATACATCATATGTGATTGCAAGCATGAAATACTGGCACTTTAGAAATATTTGAAATTTTTGTCTTTTATTTCAAAAGGGCTAAGAATATACCACAGATAATTGGTTACTTTTCTTTCCCCTGCCCCATACAAGACAGAACAATCCACTGTAAAATCCAACAGGTCAGCTAACGTTTTTCTCAAGGCACACAATTTGCATATTTACTAATATTAGTCTCACCTTTATGCTGAAGCCTTCTGAAGCATCTGTAATGCAAATATTACAGAAATGTAGTAACTTCTGATCACCAAACCAGAAGTTCAAACCAATTCACCTGTTTTCATTGTTAAAGTTAAGGGAAATTTGAAGATGACTGCTGGATTAAGGTAGATCTAACATGATCTTGTCATAAATATAGGCTTATTAATAAATAACCTGATAAAGTCCATTGAAATATGAAGACATCAAAATAATAGCTCTGTTGTGTCCATTTTTTAAGTCACAGTCTTCTGTCAAATGTTGTCTTCTGATGCTCCTAGAAAGCACAATGAAATAGAAAGATGCATTTCAAGTTGGCATTATTGCTGTAAGCCATTTATAAATATTGATGATGCTATAAAGCCAGAAAGCTGACCAGAAATGTAGAATATACACTTATTACACAGTTGGATGATCAAGATAATATAATTTTTAACAGCCAGACGTTTATAAAATGAGAAAAAAAGGTAGTCAGATAGCTAACAAGTAACAAATGACCATTTTTTCACTTTATAGGTAACAGAGAAAGATACTATCCTGCAGATTTTCTGCATTTGTAAGTTTCTGCTATAGGATGTGGAAAAAAACCTGAAGAATAGTTTTATTAAGCTGACAATATTTAATTTAGAAAATTGGTATTATTACTGCCATTACATAAAGATTTCTATAGGAAAAAGACTTCATATCATGTGACTGATGAATGGATTAAAAAAATATGATGCCAATGTGAAAAAAGTATTTTCCAAAATCTCCTTTAAAAAACCCAACAGCTTGTTCAATTGATTTCAAGCTTAAACTCTCAAGCTTCAAATCTTTCATGGGATAAGCAAAGAGTGCTTAAAAAGCAACTCTCTACACACCCTCCTCCAAAAGAATATTTTGAGAAAAGGTATAATGTCTGGATGTATAACTGTAAGAAGAGACAACAAATTCCAAGCTAGGAAAAATACATAGTATTTGACATTATGTTGTTTCTAAAGTTTACATTATAAGTGCTACATATTGTAATAGAAATTAAATTCCCCAAATACTTCTGCAATTCATCAGTTATGAAAACCAATTTCCATTTCCAGTTATTTAAACTGTGGTAATATTGCACAATAGATAACTGATTTCCAGACAAATAAAAACACAAGGCTTCTTTCCCAAAAACAGGAAAAAGATGCCTAAGAGATGCCTAATGGATGCACATGGAAAGAAACTTTCCAATAACTTTTAAACACCAGGGCAAAGAGGAACACAGAAGTTAGGCTGAGACTGGCTAATCTCACATTTTTCTTCAGGTTATCCACCACTATGGAGCTGAGACAGTGACAGCAACAGAGCGAGCAGTGGTGCAAAAGGGTGGCTGGCATTTTTTAACTACCACCTGGTTAAGCATGCTCAAGACACCAGAGACTGTCTGAAACCATCTTTGTAACAGTGTTCTTAACTGCTTTACACGTGGGCTTCTGAACAGAGGGGACAAAATAAGAGAAACAGGTAAATAGACACAACAAAAAGACATAAAACTACCCTGCTTTAGCAAGGGGGCTTGAGGAGCTTTGTAACTCAGAATGGAGATGGGTAAAAGGGAGTTCACGGGAGGGTGCTAGGAATGAAACATGTGCAGAGATGGAGGAAAACTTCACAAGAGCAGCAACCTGACAGGAGAGGGTGAGAGAGGGGGATGCATAGCGAGAGCTGGAGCTGGCCAAGACAACTCCGCGGAGAAGACTGGGAAGTACCCGAGCCGGGACAGGACCGCGGGAAGCAGAACTTGCTGCTCTAGGACAGCCAAGCCGTGGAGAGGAGGGTGCCCGAGCAGTGTCACGGAGCCAGGCCTGGGGATAACGACGAGACAGGGACAAAACCCTGCCGGGAGGAAGGGCAGAGGCTGATGGAGCCGGAGGCGCTGGGGCCCAGATGTTCGGTAGCGAGGTTGAAGCCCGCGGGAGGGATGTACCGGGCAAGCTCCAGGGTGGTCACCGCAGCTGCCTCACAGCGGGACCCGGAGCTGCTCCACTCGGCAGCCACCGGGCCCTCACCCCGCCCCGTACCTCAGGCATAACCCGGCGGGGCGCTCGCCACCAGGCAGGAGGCGGTGTCCGCACGGCTCTGAGTGATGAACTCGCGGCTCGGCACCGCTGGGCTCCTGTTTTCCCTCATGGCGGTGACAGGGCCCGGGCCCGGGCAGCCGCACCGGGAACTGCGGGACCTCTCCCCGCTCCTCCACAGCCATCCCCGCACACACGGTGAACACCGCGCGCCGCAAAAGGCCCACCCCTTCCAAGTTCCGGCCAATCACAATTAAGAGGGCCTGTGATTGGCAGTACTGGCAGCTAATCGTCAGGCGGCCTGGAAGGGCGGTTTCTAAGGGGGAGGTGCTTCGGAGGCAGCTGAGCACCTGGCGGCGGGAAACGCAGTGGACGTGAGTGACACGGCTCTCTGCCAATCGCATCTGCGGGGGGGCGGGGCTTGTCAGCGGGCCGCCACAGGCCTCAGAGGGCGGGCTCGTGCCGGGGGCGGGCTGGGCGCTGAGGCGATGCCGCCCGCAGGGGCTCGGCGGGGCCGGCGTTTGTGCTCCGGTTCGATCCGGCCCGGTCACTGCAAACGCTGTGGGCGCCAGGTAGCTCTGCTCTGTAAAGCCTACGAGCACATTGGTCGGTTCGCTCCCCTCACGAGTCCCAGGCCCGCCGGGGCGGTGTGAAGCGGCTCCTCATCAACCCCTGAGGGCTGAGCCGTGTTCTCACCTGCGGCTCGACAAAGGGGGGAAAGCTATGGAGCAACGCCCTTTTTCTTTTCTTCCCCAGTTAAAACATAGAGAAAGGGGATTGAGAGGGCTTCAAAGCCCCAAAAATGTGGCCATTTGGCTGTCTGCTGGCTCCAGCTGGAACACGGGGGAGAACCGTACCAATTTATGGAAAAGAAATAAAACCTCAATGAGGGAAAGGGTGAGTGAGGGCCAGAGGGTAGCACAGCACCACAGAGAACAGGGTTGGAAGAGAAAATAAAAGCTAGGTTCCCCCTGGCCAAACGGGTGTCCCCTGCTGAGCTGAGTGTGGCCTCACCTGCCCCCAGCCAGGAGGTTATGGGCCACCAGCCACCTAGGCTGAGAACAACTGCATAGGGTTTAATACTTAGTAGTCTGCTATTAAGATATGCTAATTTGTTGTTCTACTCTCTAGGCAGCAAAATGAGATTAATGTCTTTTGCAGAGTTGTAGAAATCAACAAGGGATCTGTTTGACCACATGGAAGTAGCTAAGAATGTCTCCTTCATTTTGTGCTTCAGTTAAAGCAAGATGAGCTAATTAGAATTTGAGTAAATTCAGAGAAGAAAAAAGATCCAGTCTTTGCCATGGGGTAAGTAAACCCAGTTTAAAAATCACAAGGCAAATACATTCAAATTGGCTATATTATTTCCTTTTGTGTGTTGAAAGATCACCCAGACTTGAGATTTTTTTTATTTATTGTTTTATTGAGCATCGTGGATACACAGAATAACATAGATAATTTAGCTTCTTAATTTCAAAACTGAGCAACACTCTTATGCTGCTGACAGGTGGAGAGGTGTATCTCTAAAGCATTACATCTTTCGTCTTAGAAAGGTTGATTAAAACTGTTTCTGAATGTCACCCAGTGTTGACAGAACTTTGAAGAAATATGGTCATAACTTGTGATGAAATTGGAGGTGTCTGGAGGGCGTGTATGCCTTCCTCTTCTCCAGAAAGTGTTGTCATGGGTATGTCAATCTCTTTTGAATGTGTATTTGTTGGGGTTAGGTGTGTGTGATTACCTTATGCATTCTAGAAGAGGAGTTCCAGTTGCCTCAGTATTTTCTGTCTGGTGCTGCACCATATGAGAACCAATTTGCTTCTAGCCTTTGTCTTTTTATCCATATTTACTAAGATTTGTTTACATGGTACTAGATATTTAACTGTAATTTTATGGCAAAAATATGTCTGGACTGAGGCTTAGTAATGATTTAAAATGCTTTGCATTTGCTTGTTTGTCTTCCTAGAATTACATTTACACATGAGGCATTTGATGTGGCTAGAGGAAGATTATGCCATACCATGAGAGGTATGGCAGCTCTTCTTTTCCACCTAAGTGCAGGTTACCTCCCTAAGAAAACATTGTATGCTGCTAAATGACATTCTGCTGGCCAAGAATGGTGACTGCTGATATAAGAGTCATGCAGGTCAGTATAGGATGGCTCATCCATAGTCTTGGTGTTGGCACTAACCATTGTATGGGTTTAAACATGCTCTTTGGTTGCTCCTTTTCATGCTGCTACATTAGAGAGATAACTATGTCCTTAGAGGATAACTTCACCTTCAGGCTTTTTTATCAGTGAAGTCTCTCTAATAAAATCTTGACATGAAAATGAATACTGAATCCTATAGCAAAAGCTGTTCTGAATAGCGTTTGCTAGATATGACTGATTAATTTGCTGGCTTTTTTTTTTCCAGTGTAATACCCTATAAATGAGCGCCAGGGGATGCTACACTTCTACCAAAGTTAGCTAACTATGTGGGGAAAAAACAGCCATATCTGTGAAATTATTACTATTAATTTCCACACAAAAAGTAAGGAAAACAGCTTTTGGTCATTTGATGTAATAGGGGTATTTTATTGGAACTTATCCGAGTAAGTAGAAATAGATATTTTTTAATATCCTTTTCATGTATGTATAAAGAAGTTTATTTTAAAATATCTACCCTATAGAAACATCCAAATCAAGATCTGATTTAAATAGATTACATGTAAAAGTAGGTGAAGAAGAGGTCAGATACACTATATACAAAGCTACAGAGATGTTTAGTCCTGGGTTTCAATCTTAGAAACTGTCCTTTGGCAACAGGTTTGAAATTTGTTACAGGTAGTTCCACATTAGAACTTGGTTTTCTTTAAAATAATTTGCATTGTTTTCAAGTGCTTATACAAACTATACAAACTATAATTATTTAAACTTTGGATAATTATGTAAACTTTCATCATATTTTAACATGAAGAACAGAATTATGTAAAGATGTATGTAGATGACTTTTTTAATTAAAAAAAACACAGCTAAGAACAAGCAGGACTGACAACCTTACCTTTCAAAGTAATTGTTATTTAGAAATTGCCTGTTACAACATTTGCTTTACAAATCCTTACAAATACAAGCGATGTTAAAGAGAATTTTTAATTATTATGCATGACTTACATAGGAAGAGTTTTTAATATTTTATATTATACAGGCAACTGCATTTCAAATTTTCTGCTAATCCTGCCTTATACAGCTGCTCAGTTCTTAAAAAGAGAGTGTAGTATTTGTTCATCATGAAGTCCCTTTGTTCTTTTCTGGGCTGTCAGACAGAAGTTCAATATCATTTTTTGGGTGCAAGTTGAAATTCTGGTAGTATTCTATGCTATCTAAGCTCAGATGCTAAATCTAAGTTTTCCTAGACAAATGCATACACGTATAAATAAACCCAAGTGTTTGCTGCGCTTGTTTTGGTTTTAATATAGACTCTCCCAAAGAACAGGCCAAGAGCTAAAAGGTTCATTTTGCTCACAGGAATACAAAGAACTTATCTTACCCAAAATACTGTAGATGAGTGAGAAGTGTTAAGAAGTCAAAGCACAGAAAGTTCAGAGAACTGGCCGATATTTGAATGTAATTTTCTTTTTGTTGCAGTGACTTTGAGGAAAATGAGATATACAGACAATTTCATAGATTTGGTTGGAAAAAGCCTTTAATATCATGAAGTACAACCATTAACCTAACACTGGAAGTCCAGCACTAAACCATGTCCGTAAGTGCTGCTTTTATATCTCTCTTCAATACCTCCAGGGATCATTTCCTTGGGTCTGACCTGATCTAACTGTCCCCTCGCTGTTGAAAGGGGTAATCTCCCTCCTTCCGCTATTTATGGCTGCAGAGTCTAACCCCACCATTGCATCTAGTTTTCTGCTGACTGAACAAACTGGCTCACTGTTCTACAAATAATAAAACCCAGTGCAATGGGAGAAGTGGGGAACGTGTGGCTGGAAATGGGATTGGTAATAATGGTGCCCCTTATAGTGACAATATCAGGCATAGGACTAAAATAGTGGTCAAGGAGTTGATAATCTAACCATTTTAGGTTATTTTGGTGGGGTGAGTTGCAAGCACCTCTTTTGTCAGGCTTTACTTAGGTTGTGAAAACTATTTTGATTTACATCCTAAAGTTCGAATTGTTGGTAGAGTTTTTCCTTTTGTGTTTTAAGTATTTTTCTGCCATCGTATAAAGATGAAGAAAAATGCACTGCAGATTAGAATTAAAACAACTAGGAAATCTGTTGGTTTTGTTTTGTTTGGTTGGTTTTTTCCCCTGAATCACCCTTGTCTGATGTGTTAAACTGTTTGCACAATGCTAATGTCCAGGCTTTGTTGTTTTCCCAAAACATTCTCACATTCCTTGAAAGAGCAAGCAGTTATCTGAATGCACAGAGGAGACTGAAAACGTGCAGATTTCAGGACTGGAATCTGAGTAATTTTAAGAGAGATACAGCTGAGAGATTGAGAGAAAGATGGTAAAACAAAGGTTGCAGTACTAATTTTATCCTTTGCCTGTGAATGGATGTTGCATAAGGTTGCTTAAGAAATATCTGCAGAATTCTTTTTCATCCTCTGTGAAATACCTTGGTATTTCCTGAATCACTAATGACACTCTGAAATGCAGAGTAATATCACAACTTGTTTACAATATGACTTGTAGCACCTGGAATGTGGCATCCCAACATATCTTTAAAAGCCAGGATTAAGCAAGACTATTATACAAGAAGTCAGAATCATGCTTTAAAAAAGGAGAAATTGGTATTTATGCTTGAGCTCTTTTTGGACCTATAGTAGCTTCAACACGGAAATATTTCCTCTATACTTTTGTTCTATTGCTCCTTATATGGTTGAAATGTTGCATACAACTTCACTTTTGAATCCTCTAAACTCTGACATCTGTTCACTCTAATGTCATATGAAGATATTGTGGCTTTAAAAAATAGTATTGAGGTTCATTTAATAAAAATCTTGCAGACCAGTCACGTAATTAAGACCTTTTTCTGTACCAAATTGACACACAGTTGGATTTTATTCTGTTATTGGCAAGTAAATAAATACAGCGTGACTTCTGCCCTTTCAAAGTTAAGGTTTTTGATGCGGGTATAGATATCTTTAGAGTAAGCCTCCCCTTTGGAAACAACTTTACAGTGACATTAGCTGAGGAGTGTCCTCATTTCTGTCACCTGATAAGGAGGGCTTAGTAAATGTCATCAGTAAGTCCAACAGTGCATGAGAAATAATAATCTGTAAAGGTGCTAAAATGAATTCAACTGTTTTCAAATGTTGGTTAATGTGAGTGAAATGTGTGCTAATTATGGGCGTGTCTTTCACCTGGCTTCAGAAGACAAAGCCACAGCTGGGAAATGTGTTGCTGTTTTTCAGAGGCACGATTAATATTTCAAAGGCTTTCTTTGTTTCTGCCCTTTCATAAGGTTGAAGAGACAAGGAGAGATCTACAATGTCACTTGAAGAAAACATAGTTAATAGCACATCTGGTGGAAATATAGATGCAGTGCTTGATCATGTAGTTTCACAAAAATTCCTTTTAGTGGTAGTAATTGTTTAAAGCTATCTCAAGCTGCTTGCTCCTGGGCATTGAGTCATACCACTACAATTGTTATGGCAGCAGGGTTGTGAGCTATTGTGAATTGGTGCCTTTCCTGGGTTAAAGTTAACACAGTAAATATTTGATTCACTGATTCTGTACTGTGTGTAAGTACACAGACAGTGCCACTGGAAGTGTGACTGAGCTGTGTGCTGTGGTTGTCCATTTGTTGTGGAAAAAGAAAGAAGGATTTTTTTTCTAGTGAGAGGCAAACCACAAAAATGAGATGAATATACCAATTGAAACAGCAGATAGGGAGGAGAAAGGTGTGAATATGCAGACCCTTAAAGCTGAAGCCAAACTGCAAATTTATTGTGTGGAGGGGCAGAAAACTTATATAGTCTAAATCTGCAGTGGGTTGTGATAAGATATAAGCCTAGAATAGAGGAAAAATTGCTGTAATACCAGTATATCTTTAATTTCATCGCCTTACGTATTTGCTATGAGATAATACGTAGTGGCATCTTCTGTGAAATAATTAGCTTCTATTAAAAAACACAACACAACAGCAAAAAAAGTCATGTATCTCATGACACTTAACCAAATGATTCCTGAATGTGGAAAATCAGAAGAGAAAAAGAAACCAGGGTAATAGGGCTAGAGTTTAGAATTATCCAGACCTGTTCCTAAATAATTCTTCCCTAACAATAGTGACTTTCTTCTATTTTCTTGGGAAGGCCCTTCATGTCAGAATAAGTGCTATATGCAGTATGTCTCACACTGGGGCAGAAGAATCCCTTAATGAAACACAAACATCTTTCAGGATTTTGTACCTAGTTCTCATGCAGGGTATCTACATTTCCATAACCACAGACCTTGCATGTGCAGTGAGTTGGACTCAATACTGTATTATGACAGAGTAGGCGTGATAAATCCACTTGCTACACAAGTGCTCTTCAACTGCATGGTGGATATGTTTTCAGTCTGACATGTAATATATCTGCATATGTCTCACAGCTGCTTTCTAGGTAACTAAAAAGTATTCAGCTGCATATGAAATATGAAATACATTATATCTGTTAGGATTTTGTATAGAGCACATAATTTAAATATATAATAACGAAAATCCTGTTTTATACAGGATATCCAACAGCCCAGATCCCAGCTGTTAAATCTTGGAGATATTGGTTCAAGCTGGGGGTCAAAGGGATGAAATATATGATCTTAAGATAGCATAGGCCTTAACTCCTCTTTTAAAAAGCTACAGCTGCTAAAAGAAAGGGCTCAAGAGTGTGCTTTTTTTTTTCCACGTATTTTTGGCAGATGATTGAACATGAATGGAGATTTCCTTTAGAAGGAAATGTACATGAGGCAGTCGCACAGCATACTAAAAATGGCTGTCAAGAGAAGCTTTCATACTCAACCAGATACCCAGTGTATATTACCAACAAAATCATCTTTTTAATCTGCAGACAATGAATGACTGTTGTGATCCAGAACCAGTAATGTAAAACAAAAGTATTCAGTTTTATTGCTCAGAAGGACAAATACACCCACACATGCATCTGACCACAAAGGCTTTTAAGCTTATGGGCAAATCAGCACCTACTTGGCATAAACATATTCTCCAGTGGTTTCTGATAATTTATGAAATTACCAACCTTCTTATGCAGGTTACTAATTTTAGTATCCAGCCTACTTGAAAAAATTTGGAAACTGCCTTTATAGACATTTATTGTTGGATTCTGAATCTAGATGGCAGTCTTCTGGTCTTTTAACAGTTACTGATACTTCAGGATAAAGGGGGAGGGTGGAAAAAAACTCTTAAAAGGAAAGACCCTGAATGACAATGTTTCATGTTCTTATTCTAGAAATTAGGGTTGTCAGTCAATGACTTGGAAATCCAGGACCAAGCTACAAGCCCTTAATGCAACTTCTTTCTCCTGTTTTATTATTATTATCCTTGGAAAATATGACATTCACCCTTTCCTTTTGATTGATTATCTTTTCAAAGTGTTATTTTTAAAGGTCCATCGTTTGTCCATCACCTAGTATTCTCTCTCTGTCAGTGATGATTAACCCTCAGTTGGGGTGTACATATCAAAATCCCTGTTTCTGTCATGCAGATAAATCATTCCTTACTGATATTTGTTTATTTTTGAGGCTTTCTGTATATATTAAGTAGTATAGCCCCTGTAGTGCTTGATGTACATGCTTTCTGGAGATTTAGCACAGTGGGTGCAGTTCTTTGCAAAGACCTCTAAATATAGTAGGTTGCACTTATAACACTGTTGGATTTTAATTTTCTGTTGACTGAATTCGTGCTTTCCATCTTCCCTTTGGTTTCTCTCCTTTGCTTCACACACACACACCCCCCCCCACCTAACTCACAGCCCTGTCTTCCCTTAACACCTCCAAAGCATTGAAAAGGACAGATAGTAATCTCTCCGCCCTCTCTTCTGCCTTAACAAAGCTTTTAGCTTCACCTCTCTTCTTTTTCTTTGCCTTTCTTTCCCATCCCCCTCCAAAAAATTCGCCACAGAATTGGTCTATCTGGGGTAAGACATGCAGTCCCTGTGATTTAACAGACAATCTTCTGAATTTTCCAGATGTACCTGTGTGTCGTCATACCAGACTTGTACTTCCTGTTGCAAAATATTTGTATGGAAAATAAAATAAAAAGAAAGATATTTCAAGCTTTCCCTTTCTGATACTTGACAAAATTCTTTTGTCTGTTCTAGCAGAGTAGCCTAGTGGCTGAATACAAATACTATATTCTGTCTGATAAACTTTCTAGGTTTTTGTTCTTGCTAGTGGCTGAAGGTTTGTACATTTTTCTTTTGCGTTTGGGCTGTCATTTCCTTGAATCAAGAGGATAGGACCTTAGGCCTCTTCCAGGGCTGCTTCTATCTATCTGCTGCATGTGGGTTCTCCCTCATTGGTCCAAGTGTGGCAGTTTGGCAGTGTTCCCAGTCACCATCAGCATTACTGCATTCCCAGAGTCAAATCTTGCTTAACACAAAGCATTGGCAAATCCAGTGTATTTAGTTTTGCTCCCTGACTGTACTTTATACGGATTAGGAATTTTTTTTAAATAGAATAATATTAGAGTAGAGCAGTCAAACACTGAACATAAACGTTAATGACTGACAATCCTCACATTTACTGCATGGAGGAATCAAAATTTGGATGTTTGTATGTTGAGGGATGATATCTCCGAGTGGCATAGGCCAATTAAAAAGCAACCTATCTTGAATGATTTAAACTGCTAAAATTGATGCAAGTACAGACTTGAATGTCGTGCGTTTCCAGTGCAGTGGGCTGCGGCAGTGGGCTGTACGATTCCCTTTATAGCAGCACTCTCTCTAGTTTCTGCTACATTCCTAAAACAGAACAAACTGCCAGTGTAATCCATGAGCCTTCCTGCTCCCTGCCCTGGAAAACATTGCCAAAGCTAAAAAGAGAAAATGCTTCCAGCAGGGACTCCAGAATTACTTATGAAATGAGAATTTATATTCTGGGCTGTTAATCCGCTGTTGCAGTCTGAAACGCAAGAACACAAGAAATGTAAGCACAGTGGTAGGAGGGTTTGGCAGCTTTCCTGTGACAATGATATCTCAAGAAATAATCTGAATGCAGTATGGGACAATGCAGAGCAGGATTATTAATTTTACTGAGTTGCATAGTTATGAGTCATGTCTGCTCTCAAGCAAAGAGGTTTGTGTGGTAAAGTACCTATAGCATAAAAGGTGCTGGTTGGAGCTAAGGGAGGGCATTAGCTTTACTTGTGGTGATTGTTTCTGGGATCATTAGCACTCGAGTAAAGGCAGACAGCATATTCTGTTTGCAACGGGCCTTGATTTATGGGAGAGGGTTTTCTATAATTGGTTTTGCACAGTCCTAGATCTTGTGTGCTATATCGGAAAAATGTTTATTTTGCTTTGGTTATTTTAGCTTATTATTTAATAACTATTGTTTTATTACTAAACCTCTCTCTCTCCATTTATTTTCTGTTTTGTTTTGTTTTTTTAAAAATAAATAATCCTTTGATAATATGCAGTATGCTTCAGAATCACCTTTTCCTTTATGGTTTCCATTGCAATTTCTGATGGCTATAGAATGATAACGCCGAGCTACCTAATACAGATTCAAAATTCTGAACAAAAATGTAAAAAATTGTTGGGGCCTTTATAAATATTTGATCTTTAAAATTTTCATCTGGAGTTAAGACTTTCTTCTTTCCCAGCCCAGCAATAAATCCTCCCACTTTCACTGCATTAGGGAAGAGAACTGGATCACATTTTTGAATCGAATGCTTGGGAATTGACCCCAGATCAAACTGGTTTGATACACACAGCTTTCTCATTCTGTTTCATTTGAAGAATTTTAGTAAAAGATTAAAGGTAAAGCAAAAACATCCAAAAAGCTATATTAATGTTTTTGTGAAAGCAGACAGATAACTTGCTGTGTAGATACCTACATCGTTTTAGGGCCTATATTGTATCTTAAAAAGCACCAAGTCTGAGAGGGTTAACAGACAGGAAACTGCAGCTGCAGCCGCCTAATACGGAAGTCAGATTTTTGTGTAACAGACAGCCTGAGCAGGCCGAAAGGTGGGGGCCGGGGGGGGGGGGCACAGGGGGGNGAGAGTGCAGTCTCTGGGCTGATAGTGATATTTTTGGTTAAGCTCTGTAGCATTTTTATAAACGGGGAGATCATGCACTGAACAGCAGCAGCCCTCTGTGACAATGCAATTTCAATTGTATGATAGTTTTTGTGGAAATGAGACATGATTTTTTTCCTGTTTAAGGCTTGGCTTGCCATAGTATCTAAAGGAATCACACTGCCGGTGTGTGGTTGCTACGGTAGGTGTTAATATATCGAAATTCTGGAATAGGAGAATTGTCTCAGAGCTTTCAGTTATTAATTTCAGTCCTTCGTGTGCATGTTCCCTTTCAGTATGTTTTGCTCTCTTTCCCTAGCCCTGCTTTCTCCTTGCAACACATTGCAGAACACCAGCAAAGTGAATTTAGCATTTTGATTATAAAGAATTGCTTTTGTGACCCGGTGAACTCTTCCTCCTTCAGGTTTAAAACACCCAAATGCCTGCAGTAATGGCACGTTGAGACACATTTGCTCAGGCAGGCAGTTTGCAAGCACTTCCCTCTGCCTGAAAATCTGTGTATTTTATGCGGGGAGTGCGGATTTGGGGTTTCTTTTCAAGTTTCTGTTGCTGAAACGGGCCTAGCTTAGCCTGTCTTCTCTATGCACAGGATGGCTCCTGCTTGCCAGAGCTGCACAAAGATAATCGCTCAGGAAGTGTTTCAGCCAATCCCCTGAAGCTTTACATTCAGATTTACCAAAGTAGCCAATCCGGGATTAGCTTTTATTAGGAAGACAGATCATCAAGCTGAAGTGCCAAGCCCTTTCTGCCTGAGTACTGAGAGCCTGTCCTCCATGTTTTATAAGTATTGACATAACACTGTGTTAACAATGCATCCACAGAGGTAAGCCTTACTTTTTACATTTTTTTTTCTCTAAGACCTATGAGTTGTGGGTTAAGAGTGTGGTTCTCTGTGATTTGTTGTGCAAAACTCACACCACAGCACTTTATTAAGTTGGAACTGTTTAAATTTGCTTTCTTGGGTCACATGGTTAGTAGCCATTAGCCACAGCTTTATTTTGCAGCCTGGCAAAACCTTGGCATACCTACTTCTTCACAGGAGGATGGTGTTTTTAGAGTTTATCAAGATCCTGGTATTCCAAAGGAGCTTTCTCTCTCTGAGCAGTTTGCCAGCACTATTGTCTGTTGTGTCACATGCCTGCTGAAGAGAAAATGGAAGCTAGGGAGCAGATGCATTTAACTGCCCTACAGGGAGTCAAGCAGGGATAATGGCAGACAGAAGAACAGGCAAGTTTACCTTTCTAAACAGTGAATGGAACAGCTAAGATAAGTTATCTCTGAGAAAATATGGGATTTTTAAAAACTTAGGCATCAGCAAAAAGTGCTAATGGCAGATTGTAGATATTGGGCCTAGGTGGTGGTGTGCTGTTGCATCATGTTTTTTATGCAGCTTATCTTAACTTAAAATGATTGTTGAACCCCTTTTTTTTCAGGAGTAATTAATACAACGTGTTTCTCTTTCTGAGGGACAATGTATGGTTAATATTTTGTTCCTTTAAAAGGGATTTTTTTATGCAGCAGATTTTGGAAATAGATTGCTGCTCAGCAAAATGCAGCAGTACATCTGTTTACAAATCTGATTCTTTATGGAAAATGTTTTTGAACTGTTAGCTTTCTTGTTTTACGTAGTTTAAATAAAATAATGTACCTTTTATCCGTGCCTTTTTGTTTTACACTGTATCAGCCACAGTTCTGTGTTGTGGAGCCCAGAGGATATAAAATCATGTGTGGTTCATGACAGTAGTACATGTTGTTCGTTCTTGCTTTTTTTCCTTTTTTTCTTTAAAAAAAAAAAAACCCAAACAACTTTTGGTTTAATGCTACGTAGTTATTTCAAGAAATTCCTTTTTGATCAATTCCCAAATCTGCCAGCCTGTTGTGTCTTCTTAACTGGAGAAATGAGATGGGTGCTTGAACAGTTGGTAAGTAAGCAGCATGTTACTCTCTGAACATTTTAATAGTTTTCCAAACATTTTGTTTTTACTGGGTCGGTTAGTCCAGTAGATGAAGTAATGTTAGTGATTAGTCATATAAAAAATCAGATTTGCTTAGCCTCCATTTTAAGGGATTTCTTACATGTAAACTGTACCAATCTGAATGCACTATTTTTTGATAATTTGCCTCTAAAGTTTGAGCTTATACTTCCTGTTTACCTCAGGCCAGTGAAGAATATTATACTTGCTGTTTGTTCATAGCTCACTAATTGCCATGTTTGCAGGGTAAAGCGCATTTTTGTTGTTCCTTAGGCTTTTGAGGTGTGATGAAAGTGCTAGTACTCAGCAATGAAGTGACCTTCTGGAGTAAAGTAAATAATGCTTAATGAGCATATGTTTCTGATACTATACAAAGTATAATCTCAGACAAACTTGCTTGAATTGTAACTAATTTAGAACGTTTTATGTCTTTTATTAAGATTTTAATTGTAGTGCTTGCATGCTTGTTTTAACTAGCTGTTTTACCAGTGATCACCAGTATTGTTACCAAAGCAGAGGAAGGATGCCGTTTTATGCTTTTAAAATAATATTTACACTTGTTTTAATGGTCCACACATACATGATTTTAGGGAAGAACTTGGAGCAGAGCTATGTTTGCAAATGACTGCACGGAGGCACAGTTACATGCTAACTTTTATAGAAGGTTGCCATGTATTTGATAACATTCTGTAACGTAGTAATTTACCTCTGGTTACTTGGTTNATAAGAATGTCTAGTTCAGTTTGCAACCTGAACCACTGCTGGGTTGTACCACTGAGTTTCATGTGATAGCATTTTTGAATGCAATTTTAATGCATTTTTCAGCATACCTGAAAGTGCTAATGCAGCTAAGAAGTTATTCTGCTTTTTGTTCTTCAGTTGCTAAAACCAGAAATTACATTTGGACGTGATTTTCCTAGCACTAGTTTATACACATTAGCAGTTTACTTGCAGTCTTAAATAGTGCACAACATAATATTTGTTTAATATGAGGAAGCAGGAGTAAGTGATCTGCAATCAGAAAGCTTGCATTAAAATGGCTCCCACAGGTTTTGTTAAGCCAGGATCTGTTTCAAATCTGCACCTCCAGACGCACTGCTGACAGTGAGGCATATTTGTATAAACTGCCCTTGTGCATGTAATGAAACATAGCATTGTGAGTCTGTTAAAGTTCACTATTTTTAATTACTCAAATATAATTCTTTTATAGTTCACAATAAATAAATGTCTGCATTGCAGCAAGATGTCTGAGGCAAGGTAGAGACAGCAGTGTTGTTTTACAGATCAGCCCAATCGCGCTGCTCCATGGAGTGCTTGAGCCAATAGAAGCAGAGGGTAGGTTAGAGATTGACAATTGCAGTGGCAAGACTGAGAAAGGCCTTCTGGAAATTTCTACCATCTTTGTTCCATCTAAGTAAAGCAAATTCAGCCAAGCTGAAGAATTTCATATATTTTTGGTGCTTTGTCAAGGTATGATGTTATCACTCACTTTCATAGGTTGCATAATAAGAAGCACTATGTGCTGTTTTTTTCTACTGTTCAGGACAGATGGAATTTGGGATTTTGTTTAAGTGATAGGCACAGGGAAAAGCATGTATTCTTTCTACTCAAGATTTTACAGGACTGGATCTTGTTAATACCACAATTAGACAGGACGTGTATGAAGCAATGTAGCTGGGGTTTATTCAGCTTGTAGCAAATGGCCATTATTCTAATGTAACTAGCAGTTAATCGTGTAATTGCACTATAAGTTTTCTGGCTACTAAAGAGTAATTTGAAATGCCCAGGATGAATATGATTAGCCATTATTATGTAGTGCTAACACCCAGTTACTTTTATAATTAGCTGGACAAAGAATGCAGTGGGATAAAAACAAAGGAGTGATCTGGATTATAAATTATGAAACCAGGACCTTTTTAAGATAATACGTGCCTCTTTCTTTCTTTGGAAGCAAACTGTTGGAAGCTAAATAGTGCTAGGTAAAAACTGAGTGATTTCTTATAAAAAAAATTGACAGTACTTAACATACTGACAAGGAAAAAAATGCAGAGTATAAACCACTTCAAATGTGACATTTCCCCCCCCCCCCCCCCCCCCACAAGCCAGGT
>VZRW01007582.1:1023036-1169568 GCA_013398125.1 Aegotheles bennettii | reverse complement strand
AGAAGAATGCTTTCTCCCCCTGCCCCCCTCTGCTTTGTTTTCACGTGTATTGGCCCTGTGGATCCAGTAGCTGAAAAGTGATCTAGGTCAGACTCAGTTTTCCATAGTAATAGTGCCACTCTAGCATAATTGGTTAAAGAGTAAATCTCAGTAGGGGTAAATCTCAGTAAAAGCTCTCCTCTTCTTCTGTCTGGAATTCAGCATGTTGATTTAAATCTCTTAAATATCTTGGAAGCTGAACATAACCTTTGCCCATGCAGAATGCAGTAGACAACAATTTTCAAATTTTGTTATTTGTGGATCCCTAATATTTTTCCTATGGGCACCTGAATCCCATTATAGTGAATTTAAACCTGTTAGACTGGGTTTGATTTACTTAGTTACTGCCTGCAAACCCTGTAGTACACTGGCTTTGAGGGGTTTGCAAACCAGAGACTGAAAACTGTTGTAGTAGGCCATCAAGCTTGGCCCTTTAAATTGTATTTAGAAAGTATTTTAAATATATTTATTAATAACATGTCTTGTATTCATGTGTTAAAGTCTAATTTAGAAATAGCTACATAGAAAATGAGTTTTATTTATTTGGTAGAAGTTGTCTGTCATTCCTATGTTAACCCTTTATTGCCAGTTGTCATAGCATCTGTGTTTGATACTGTGATATTAAAACCACACTGTAGCAGGATGTTAACATCCTTAATTTAACCAGAATAGACCTTTACTTTCAAACATGATTGTTCTTAAATTATGTTTTTAGCATCTATAGCTATTCTGGTTGCCTTGCTTGGGCCTCAGCTCTATCGTTTATAGTCTTAAAGAAGACTGTATGACACCAAGAAACTCTCTCCCTCTCCTGATTTTCTCTTACGTGGAGCTATTTTGAATGCACTCTGGGTAAGAATAAGGTTTTAAAAAGAATCTAAATGTTCTTTAAATTATATATATTTATATGCTTGTTATCAGAGATAACTAACTTAAACATTGCTTTATGTAGATATCTGAACAAGCATTTGGCATATGTTAATTCCTTAATACAAATTGTGTATCTTGCAGGGGATTCTGCAAAAGGAAATATAAAATATGAGATGCTCAAACTGGAGAGTGAATCTAAAATTGAGTGATTTCCTTAGTAACCTGTGACTTCACAAATCTCCCTATCTTATACCTTCTTAGTTAAACATTTGAATGTCAGGTGTCCTTTTGTTGCACTTTACCATTTCTGATATTTAGATGCTTGTGTGCTTCAAATATAGCACTGTTGTTTAAACAAGAGATCCTGTTATTGAATAAACTGCTACCATTTTAGCTACAGTGCAGGAATGAGGCAGTGCAGTGCTGTCAGACGCCATTTTAAGAATCCTGCATAAATAGCATAGCTACCGATGAGTAAGAGACTGTTATAGGTGAGTGCTTATACAAAGCTGCTATTTATTCAACAATGGCATGCAAATATTTTTTTCATTTTTTTTTTATTGAATGCAGTTTTTTGAAATCATAATTCAGAATTGCTACTCACAGATGTGATACAGGAGAGGCAGGAATTGTCTTAAGGATGAAATTCAGTTTTAGTGCTTATAATCTTAAATCAGGGTCTTTTTGTTTTGTTTTCTGTTAACTAACAAGAAAAACGAATTCCATAAATATATAATTCTTGATTTTAAATTAATGTGTTTATTCCTTCATGTAGATCTGGGTTGTGTATGTGGGCATTAGCTGTTTTGAGTGGTTTTCCATATCTGCTAGTTTTTCTTGGTTAAATGTCAAGGTGCAGTAGTTCATCTGCAACTTTTAATTGCTCTTTGTAGTTAATATTAGTTAGAGCAGCTTTAAGTATTTTTTGTATATGTACATTTTTTCAGGTAAGTACTACTACTGGTACAGAAATGATTTTTCCTAAACAGAAAAGTCAGTGTTTTATTTACTGGTCTGGAATTTGAAAAACTGTATTTTGTATAAAAACCCCATCTTTTCTTCAGTCTAATAGAGTACATATTTTAAAATTAAGCAGCTAAGTTTTTGCATTTTTGCTAAGTGTCAATAAATCCTGTATGTTTGCAATCCTTAATTTTTTTTTCTTTCTGTCCCCATCTATCCCCAAAGGAATAACCTCCACACCTTCTCCTCTTGTTCAGACATGTTAAAATAATTTGTATGAAACAAATTAGTTTAACATTCTAGAAAACAATTTCTCCTTTTTTTTTTAATAACTTTTGTCAATATGAGTGGGGAAGTTTTAAATGATTAATTGGTGTTCTAGTCAATTGACAGTGAAACTGGCAAAGCTTAAATTTCAATTGTGTTCTTAAAATATATTCCTCTGCTCATTCATCTTAATGAGAAAAGAAAAGTAGCTTTCAGAATGACATAGGGTATTTATTGTATTCATCTAGTTATTTAATTGAATATATACCAGTCTGATTTCTGACCTGCAAGCTCACAGCATCACATTCATAGTACACATGCATGGTAGCAATGCATGCTATCTGAAATAACAGCTCTCAGCCTTGCAAAAATGGATTATCAAAATGAAACACTCTAGAATGGTCTACTTGATCACACAGTAATTGTTTCCATGGAACTTGATGCTTGTTTGTAATTATTTAGCTACTGGTTTTAATTTTCTTTTTATTTTATTATGGGTACTAGTAAGGTGCCTGTCATTAAGGACCTGTTTTTCTTGAATTACTTAATTTTTGAAATGTTTTGCTAATGGAATTTCTGTGTTTGGAAGTTTGTGCTTTATAAAACACTTTCAGAATGCTGCTTATATTGATGGAAGGTGCAAAGGTGAAAAGCTCTGCCAGCTTTAGAAAAGTTACTGTAAACTTGCTGTGAATTGCTAGCATGTATTTACAAACTTGAGTTTTAAAGACTACCACTGCAATCATCACTGCCACCATTCAAACAATGTCATGTTGTGCAAGTCATAATACATTACAGCAAATAAAACAATAGGAGATGCTTCTGAAGAGCTGTGAACTTTAAGTATCTTTTATAGCTATGTCTAATAAGCTTATTTAACTGTTCCCTCCCAAGTTTTCTTGTTGTTTTTTTTTTTCCAGAACAATCTCAGTGATTATCTTACGTACTTAAATGTTTGTGCCCTTAAAATATTCAGTGAGATTAATTATGGTAGAGGGTATGGAGATGCAATCTGTTCCTCCCAGGCTCATTTTTTGGAGCATAGTAAATAGTTGCTGAATTTCGTTTTGGTTGTGGGTGACACACAGTGTGTATAGAATATATGCACCTCCATTGCTAGGAAAAATGAAGAACCTTTGTGTCAAGTGTTGAATGCATTTTTGACCATTCATTTATATTTCAAATATTTGGGCAAGCTTTCTCCAGGTATCTTTTCTGTGATGTATCAGAAGTGTGTTAAGCCAAGATCCTTTGTTTATCTTGAAATTGCTTACGAGAAGTGTTTTTCTTGTTCTATAGATCTATAGACTGAACACTCAAAGTGATGCAGGAAACTGACTGAATTTCCTAAATTACACTGATCAGATGGGGAGAGGCAGATTTAGAGCTGAGGAAACTTCATATGCTGTGACTGGATTGTAGGAGTCCTGACCTGTAGCACCCGGCAGTGCTTCGTTTGGGCCCACGGGTACAGAGCAGCTTCAGTCAGCTCTGTAACTCTCTGCTACTTTGGTCAGGGATGTGGGAACAGTTCCTGCTACTGTGTTGCTGTATTGATCTGTCACACCCATTTCTCTACTCTGTGTTTAATCCTGATTGTAGCAACTGCTGTATCTTTCTTGTTGCATCGTGTTCCGCTGAGGTGGTGATTTGAACAAAATGGCACCTGATGGATATTGATGTGTCTGGAATGTTGTGATTGCTTTAATGTAACTTAAATGTGAGACACTACTAAAGGGATATTACTCTTCTCACCGGTTCCCCACACGTGGTACATGCCCATCTCCTCTTTTCTGCACATCCAGTGAGCTAGATCACAGAAGAGATTCAGTTAAAACAAACAAGATTTCTGGAACATGGAGTTAGGGATTGGGGAAACCATTCCTTTTAGTAGCAATTCGTGTAAAATGATCTTACAATTTCAACCTGAGTCTTGTAGACTTGACTGTGACTGAAACTGGATATATATCTTTTAAACCAGGTGTATTATTACATATTTACCTGTGTGCATTATTAATAATATGTACATGATGTTTTAAAAATATGGGGTTTGTTACAGTTAGGTGATACTGAAGTAGGATTTTATAAAGGGAAAAGGGAAGAAAAAAACCAATGCAATATGGGAAGAGAACAATGAACCCATCCTGTGACCCCATCCCTTCCCGTTGCATAGGAAAGTGAACGGGCAGAGGCAAGTGGTGCATGAAATGTTTTGGTGTCTGCAAACACATTGCCAGCTTCTCTTTGCTGGAGGCCCTCTGGGAAAGGGTGTAACAAATGTGCAGTATAATTGATCTGCCCATGCATAGTAAATTGGTGAGCATTGTAATACGGTCAACAATGTTATGCATTTAATCTGCCCCTGCAAAATAAATCTGAGAAGCTTTGTGCTACGGTCAACTGTGCTACACGTTTACCATAAGCCTGGTCACGTGGGTGCCTTTCCTTGCTACTGAAATTAACAACATAAGCCATGATCTGGGAGATTGGGTGCTGGTAGAATAGAACTTCTCTTCAGTATTTTATGACTTAATTTGTAAATTACTGCTATATACAAATGGCAAGTAAACAATAATGAGTTCTGGAGTTCATGGGTCTTCTCAGCTTTGGGTCTTCCATACACTGAGCTTGATTTTGTATTTACATTTTTTGCTGACATAACTGTCCTGTTTAGAAGTGGGAAAGTAATTGCAACCCAACCCCCTAGTAGCTGACAGTTGATTAAAAGTAGTTTTAACAAATAACAGACTAAAAAAGTCCTTCTGTTGGTAGGTTTTGCTTTGTTTAGGAAGCTGTTTTAACTTATACCAGTAACAAAACTGCTAATATAAACTGTTTGTCAGGCTGAAGAGTTTCTCTGTTATAAATGTAACAAACTCAGTGTTGTTTCTGAGCTCTGATTAGCTGTCTCAGGCAGATTTAACTACAGTGGCTAAAGCAATAGTCTCTAGCTGTCCTCTTAGCCTCCATGGTAGAAATAGCTGTCCCCAGAGCTGGG
This sequence comes from Aegotheles bennettii, assembly GCA_013398125.1. NCBI lineage: Eukaryota > Metazoa > Chordata > Aves > Caprimulgiformes > Aegothelidae > Aegotheles > Aegotheles bennettii. Next base: position 1,164,431 of record VZRW01007582.1, on the reverse strand, counting down.
ATGGCTGAATGGAATCTCAGTCCACTCCATAGCAGCAGTAGTTCACAGTCTGCCATATCAGTGTAAACTGGTATCAGTGACTACTTAAATTAACAGACTAGGCAGTAAATAATCACCAGAGAGGAAAAGATCTACATCCTGCTTGGCTGTTGTGCTCTGGTGGCATTAATGGACAACTGTGATACCTACTTCAAACACCATAACATTATTTATCTATCATTTTTAATTTGAGTTTGCTTCAACATCATGTTTTCTTTTATCTTTCATATACAGTAGTCAGATCTCCAAAACTGGTGTGTAACTCAATATATATTCTAGCTCTTTTTTCCTTTCCCTTCCACCTTCCTTCTACAAAGTGACTTAACCAGCCACATTTAATGAATTATTTTCTTGAATGACATCACCATAAGAAAGTAGAATATCAGCAAGTTAGACACAGTTTGTAATCTATTTAATCATTTAATCCTGCCTGGAGTAAATTAAAACTGCCTATGTAAGATTGAATGGTTGAATAATAGTAACAACTCTGTTCTGTTTACTCTCTATTCTAGTTAATAATTGGTGGAATTGTATTGTTAATAAACTATAAATATTCATTTTTCTGTTATATAGTCTAGTTTCAAAATCCTTGGAATTATTTAATAGTTTTTAACATTGCATTTTACCTTCCAATTTTGCAAGCTGTTCTGTGTTGCTAAATCTCTTACTTCAGCTAATCTGTTCACTGATGCTAGTGAGTGTTTAAATGTTAGCAGGCATCTGTCCACAAAGTTTATAGAGACCTTAGATTAGCTGCTACAAGGAAAATAATTGCTCCTTATCTGCCACATACAATTTATAAATACAGTGTCATAATCATTGTTACATTTTACAAGACTGTCATTAGTATGAAAATGTTACCTTTGTAGTTGGTAACATGCAGCATACTTGTACCTGGATTGTTTCTCTGCATGTTTTATTCAATGTATACTTTGGCAAACAGCAGACCTTTCATTTCATCAGAAATTTTAATATAGTTTTACCTGACCATGTTACATTGAACTTCTATACGTGAAGTTAGACATGGGAATAATGCAATCTATAACTATTCTAATTCACATTTTTGAATCCTGCAGCTTGGCTGAAGAGGAAATAAAGGCAGAGCAGGAGGTGGTGGAGGGGATGGATATCTCCACTCGATCCAAAGGTGAGTCAGAAGGAATATTTCCTCTATGTTCTACAACATATGACTATTTGTAAACCAGGGGAATGAAACTGTGTAATTTGCCATGAAGCTGCTCTTGTGAAGACTGAAAACTCATTGTATTTTTTACAATGACCATTGTATGTTAAGTAGTGTTTTAATTTTTGCTTGGTTTTCATTATGTCAAACCTCCCCCTCATCCCCTTGTTGTTTCAGCTTTATGAATATGTAGCCTAGGTTATATTATGAAAAAACATCAGCCTCTTCTATCATCTCACTTGCCATGGCTTCCTTTAAAGTACATTTAGATTTGTAATGTAGGAGAAAATAGTAGTAGTAATAATAATAAGGTAGTATTCCTACAGTAATGCATCCTAAATCATCTAAGAATAAAGAATAACGGTAATATTTCTGTTTCCCCCAAAACTGATCCCCTGAGCAGTATGTACTTCATGGACAGTTACATATCCATTCCTGACAAGAATTAGACTTGGTGGTAGAATTGTTGGTGACTGCAAATTTTTGTTCTTCTTGTTTCCGGAGCTTTCCCTATGAATAAGTTACTACAGGCAAGTGATATTATCTCAATATAAAGAAAGCCAAATAGATCAGTGGTACAGAAATGCCCTTCAATCAGAATACTTGCACATAATTATTTACTCCCATTCATTGTAATTGACTGCTAGCTGTCTGTCCAGATGCTTTTGTACTTGCAGCTAACTTTGCAGCTCAGTTTACTTGAAAGCCATTTCTGTAAAATGGCAGCAATGGTTACTACCATCCTTTTGAAATTCTGGCATGTACTTACTCTTTGCATTTCTACTACAGGGGTCACAAGCTTAGTTAACTCTGAGGTAATTGTCTTGAAAGTGGCACAGATCATCTGCATTCCTTTGCTTTTTAATCCGGTAGTTTGGGTAGGTAACATGGTTGTAAAATTGCATTTAGGTCTTATTTGTACTAATGGACAGTAAATTTCTTGTTTCAGTTCTCATGGTATGGTTAGATGAGGTAGTACATACGATCTGACAGCTCAGAAGAGATTCACTTGTTCCTTTTGCTCCTTCTCCCTGTCCTGTTCTCCCTTCTCTGCTTCTGGTTGTGCGTGTCAGCAGAAAATAAACTAATTTGTATTTCTTTAATGATTCCTGATGAATGGAGTAAGCTTCCAGCTTTTTAGTCCCACCACTTACTTCCCTTGTGTTTGTCAGATCCCAGCCACTTGAACCACTCACCTGAAGCCATTGCAGGAATATTATCTTTTTTTTTCAATGAAAAAGTGATGTGGGTTGTAAAGAAATTGTGAGACTTGCCTGTAAGCCATATTGCTTTGTTGTATTTCCAACCTAATCTATGAATTAGTGGTAGAACTTTATAATAGTTTAATATGTAATTTTGCATAGAAAGTAAAAGGATCATAAATGTCATCTGCCAAGAGTTGGCCTGCTAAAATGAATCTTTCTGGACTTCTGTTATTTGGATTGAGACAAATTTCTCTGTTCAGTGCAGTGTTTCTGCAACAGAGAAATCATAAAGCAGAAGTTTAAAGCTGTTGTTATACTTTGTGTGAGTCAGAAGAAATGCACAAAGTTCTAAACTGATGGGATAGTGGTAACACATTTCCTCTTGTAACATTAATCTTGTTCAGAATTTTGCTTACTGTGTTTTAGAAAGGATGTAGATGAGGAAGTTGTCCTATATGGACAAACCCTTAAGGAAAGCATACAGCTCTTCTTGGTTTGTTTGGGTTTTTTGATGGTCTGAGAAGCCTGTGCAGGAGATCAGTCAGTGGTATTGTATAACTTCACACTTATCCTGGAGAAGCTGATATGCTGCAAGTTTGTAAGACAACTTGCTCTGCTAGTTTGTACAGCTCGTGTGAGGCCATGTCTAAAGAAAGTTATAGGAAAATAAATTAAATAGCTTTGAAACCAATTAGCCCCATGCAGACCTCTTCATGAACGTTGTTGTTTTGGCATATGCAGTTAAATTTTAATTGCTATAAATCAATTCCAGTTCAGTTTAAGCTAAGCTGAAACATGAATTGTTTAATCTTTAACAAGTGTGTTAACAAAGTTTTTGAATTGGTTTAAGTAAGCCTAAGCTGGTCAAACTGCTTCATGCAGGAGTTTTATCCACTTCCTTCCATACCTAAGCTGGCAGGAAACTAACTGAGCCATAAAATATGAATAGTTTTCTACTAGCTTAGTGTGCTGAAATGCCTCGGTATACTGCCAGAACTGGTGTAAGAGGGTGGGCAGGAATATACCTGTTGGGTGCAGGATGTATAGAGCTTTGTTCACAAACATTTAGATAGAGTTAGGCTGCAATGAAACTGGAGCTTAAAACCATAGCTGACACTTCTTACTTATGCTTTGTAATGTGATTGTAAGACAGTCTGTAGCTGTGGTCAGAGCTATACAGCCCTACTCGCTCATCTTCAGCTGAATTTTCTACCCTCCTCCTTGGGCTGGCACTGATGTTCATGCTGTTGCATAGTAAGCTATATCGAGTAGCTGATCTAGCAGAAAATTCATTATTTTTTTAACTATTATTTTTTGCCTCAATCATGAACTGATTAACCTCACTATTACACAGAAGTGTCTGCAAAAAATTGTGAGGACAGACATCTGGTGAGGTGGGGAAGGGAAGAGGAATAGAGTTACTGTAGCAGTTATAGTTTAGATCTCTTGTGCAGCTTTACTGAATACAAGGTTTTAAAATACACTAATCTACTGGTCAGAATAAGAGGGCATAGGGCATCTGAGAACTGGAAATGGGAAATGACAGTTTAAAGTGAATACAAAGAGCCTGAAAACATAAAATGGAGCCAGCAGAGGATTGTTGTTTAGCAAAAAAAAGGCTGTGGATTGGATTATTATCATATTTTGTCCCCTGTATATGATACATTAACATGTATGACAGAAACATCATCTTATATTTCTCTTCCAGCCCTGTGGCCTGCTTTTTAACCTTTTTTTAAAAAAATATTTTAAGATGGGGCTTGCAAGGCTTTCTGGAGAATTTTCTGAGTATTTCCAGTTTGTGGTTCCAGAGCAGCCTAACAAATTTAATTGTTTAGTGCAATTCTGTCTTCAGTCGTGCTTGTTCTCTTTGGACAGCAGTGAACTCTCCACTGGCCTTTTTCATCCTATCAACCTGGAAGAATTTTTTGTATTATTTTATTCCTCAGGTTAGTTTTTTGCTAGTTTACCTTACTACCTGCCAACAGAAGTTAGCTGTGGTGGTGGATGGACTTCCATGTAGGTTTCATATATCTTAGCTAGTACTGTAACCACTGCCTGTTCAGTGACTAGTCAGAAGGAGCTCTTTAACTCTCTCCTCCACATCAACAGTCATACATCCCTTCTATTGCCTTTGCATCTATGCTGGCTCTTAGCCAGTCGCCTTCTGAGTCTGTTGCGGACTTGGGTACAGGAGTAGTTTTCTACCTGCTTATCTCTCTGAACCAGATTACTAGGGAGTTGGACAGATGTCATTGCTAGGAGCAGACTTGCCCCCTCCCCTGTCAGTGACAGATAGTCATTAGGTGGTCTTAGCTCATCATAAAATCATATACTGAGACACTACTGATTAATGGTGGGAATTCTGCCTTTTAAAGCTTTTGCATTGCTGCAGGCTTGTGTTGAAGGCTTTGGTCTTAGGGGCTTCTCTCAGTTGCAAAAGTTTCAGATATTATGAATATAAATGCAAAATGACTAGTAGAATGGAATTTCCAGAATATATTATAAATTTTGTAACAGTTTCTTTATAGCACATCATGTATCAACTTTCTTTGAAGTGATACCAAGTATTTAATCACACAGAGATGCCATTCTCACTCCAGTTTGAAATTTGAGAATCCTTCAGTGAATAGTAGTACAGCCCAAGGCTTTTATCTCTAGTGCAGAGCCCTTGTTACTTAGGAATCAGCAGGGGGTCTTCAGGGGCTCCTTGAGGCAGCAGGTCCCCCTAAAGCCAGGCTCTAGCTTATAAACTGCTTACATCTCTTATATTGCAAGTTGCTGGGAAGTGTTTCTTTTTCTTTATTTTACAAAGTCCTACAATGAAGAAACAAGTAACGGTGTATTTTTGTACTTGTGTAAAATTGTAGTAGGAGTTATACAACCAGGGCTGACCTCTGTTACTTATTACATTAAGCAATCGGATTGGGTTAATTGCATCAGTTGAATTTTCTGGAATGTGAACAGGGCTTTAGTGGTTCGAACATGAATGCATCATATTTCAAAATTCTGGCATAAGATTAAAATCCCTCAGATTTGAGTGTAAATTCTAACAGATTTATTCATGATTTTGGTAAATGTTTTGTAGATAGTTAAGCTTGCCATGGTATTATAGGCAATGGATTTGAAAAATCATAAAACTATTAGCAACCATTCAGGGTAACAAATTTAACTGGGAGACAGTTCTGAAATACATACAAATTATTAATTGAAGCCTATTTTATCAAATCAGATCATAATGATGCTGACAATGGAGTTAGTGTTGCTCCTTTTTACTCTCAGAATTCTCCATTGATTTCCCTCAACACTATTTAAAGTACATGAATTCAGAGCTTTTGAGGAGGAGGGAAGAAGAGAGAAGTGGCAGTCTAGGTGGAAGTCAGTTTTCTGTTTTTGTTCTTGTTCCTTCTAAAGGCATAGTTACAGATTTCTGTGGGATAATGACAATTTAAGTAGTCTTTAGCCACCTTTTTATTCTGTACCTTCTCTAATGCTGCCTTCTCTTTTAAGCTAGCCTGGCTGTTTCTTACACCCATCAAATGAATTCTTTATGAAACTGCTTTCATGAAATTTTTGTCCTTTTGTTCCGTTATGTTTCATCTAACTTATTTCCTTGATCTGGCTCACTAAATGTTGACAGAACTATTTGTCTCATAATGAAAAGGATAGCATGGGATTGGGAATTAATGTTAACAAAAGTAGCCTTGGGCTGAATCTGTTTAAATTACACTTTTGCCAAATGTCTAACTTGCATGAACAATTGGAAACATTATTCAGAATTTTGCATGTTTGACCCACTTGCATTGAGATATCAAAAACCTGCTTACATGACATAAAACTCGTATTGATTTAGCTAAGTCTCAGTTTGCTGATATCTAATACTGTTCCTGGAAGACTAAAATAATGTGGTTTTTTTTAAAAAAACAGATTGCTATTTCTGGCTCCTGGTAAACCAAAACGACTGCTAATTTTACAATTTTGCCACAACTCATGTTGAAAATAAAGACATATTTCCCTCTTCCCACATTCTGAAAATTTCCAGAACAAAAAAGTTTTGTTCTGCAAGCACTAGATTTTGCCATTTTACAGCAGCTCATTTTTTGTAGAACACGTATTTAAAATATAAGAAAATTAGGTACAGAATTTGAATAACTAATACTCTTAATGCAAGTATAGTAAAATTGATATTTTAAGATTTATTTTTTTTTCTTGTCTGTGTTTTATTTTTGGAATGCAAAGCTTTTCTTCCCTCCTACACTAGCTCAAAAAAACGGTAATTCTTGACTGGCAATAAAAAGCTTTTATCCTGCAATTTCCACACATCTTCAGGAGGCTTTTGTTTTCTTTGCCTAAGCTTTTTGTAAGGTTGAATTTGAAAAACATGACATATAGTAGGACTGATTTATTAAGGCTTTTTCTTAGTTGCCTAGCTATCCATCACACTGAGGATGCAACACTAAGGCAATATATGCTGATCAAAGTCAGACCTACCATGCTCTCATGCTCCTTCATGTCAGCCACATTTCCTTTTCCTTTATCCTGCTGCTGTCATCTTTGGCACTTGCTGGTATGTCGATTCAGCTGAAATTTATTTTTGAGGTTTTTATTGGTTTTGGTCATATCAGTTATCTAAACCATCTTGCTTCCTGGGTGAACAAATAACAGTGCTAGAGAAAGGAAAAGGGAAGAAAATGTATCTGTGGAAGGGTACTGTGAAGACTTAACTTAGATCTGTGTAATTTGCTGTGGATTTCAGTTCTGATTAAGGCCTTAGTGGCAGAGAAACTAATGCAAGAAATACATATGTAGACACCATTTCATTTTGGTTTTAGTCTGGAATTATTTAGGTTGCATTTAGCTTTAGCAAGGTTTTAAATTAATAAAGAAAAAGGTGTATGGAAAGGAAGGCAGGAGGAGGTGTCACCGTCTTTGGTGCTGAGCAGTTTATGCTGTGTTATTACAGAAAGGCACGTTGATGTTACTTATTTTCAGGAAGAATTACTTTCGGGTATCGTGGGAAAAACAAGGAAAACAACATTCTACTTTTACACCTTTTCTGAGTTGGCACCTACTTAAATGAGACTTCTCAATTAGTAATCGGGAATCATTGCTATTGAATGCCTAGAATACAGCCCTTGGCAATGTACAGAACATAGAAGATATGGTTGTGGTCTATGCTCCATGTGCTGCAGCAAGATAAGATCCCTGATACAGAAAAATAACCTAGTTTTGGATTTTTGTGTTTATAGTTTTTTCTAAGCTAAAATGTATTTAATCACCATCATAGTTTATCTGCTTAAAAACTGCATTGCCATCACATAAAATTTGATTTCTAAGATTATCCCTGTGAAATTAAGTTGCTTCAGGTTTTAAGTATGCTTTAGTCTGTCTCCTGGGAGCAGGAGTTAATAATCCTTCAGTGACATGGTGGCATACTGAAACAAAGACTTTAAACCTTGAGTGTAGCTCAGATTAGCCTGTTGTTCTCCAATGGACGGGTTGTGAGCACTCATAGGTGCTTATGTCAACCTTGGCAATATTACAGAGCAATTAGTAAATCTAGTGATATAAAAACAGGTAACTTTTAATGAGAATGAAAAAAGTTATTTCAGGTGTCTATTTTTTCACTTGTGCTGGAAACACGATTTTGAAATAATGCTGAGAAAGGAAAATCACAATCAGAAATCAAGTGGAGTAAAGTTGCTTGGCAAATTAATTCATTAGTACAATCAGTGTATTAATGTTCATTTATTATTTTACTTCAATGCCCTTCATTTGGTACACAGAACATTTCATTTCTTATTAACCTTCTGAGTGCTGAGTAACTGCAAGGAATCTCAACCTTTCCAGTTAGAAAAGGTGGGTGCACAAATTGATGGTAGAAAGTCTGGTTCAGTTTGATTTGCTCAGTATATGATAGGAGTTATGTAGAAGAAGCAGAGAGATTAGATTGCAGGGATATGTGCTAACTGGTAAGGAACAGGCATGGTGAGACTCTCCAAAGTGAGATGATTCTTGCTTAGTAAACACCTTTATAAAAATATTTGATTGACATAGAAGAGATTGCACAAATTCTTGCTGTTCCTTTTTGGAGCAGAAACTTGAATCAACCTCCAAAGAACTCTCCTAGTCACTATGCAAGTTATTGCATAGTTTAAATTTGGTCTTTTTTGTTCTTTCCTCTTGGATTTGTTTCACTTTGTTGAAGAAATAAATATCAAGTTAAACAACACTGGGGAAGTGATCCAGGTTAAAAGTTAACTTTCCTCCTGACAGGTTATTTTGATAGGGATAAATGTCTCTATGTGGTTCACAGCTCAGCTACACAAACTGCCAACACAGCTGGAAGAGCCAAAGAGGATGAAGAGGCAGTGTACGCTAAACAGGGCACTGCTGTTGAAATTAACACAAAATGCAACTTGAGTTTTTAATCTTAATTAGAATTGAAAACTATAACTCAAGCAATTTAAGTAGGTGCTACCATTCTTCATTTACTTGAACCAAATTGAAAGATTGTTCATATTATTAGGTCATTCACAGATTGGTAAATTGGCAACATGTAGCAATAAAGACATTAACCTATTCCATTGAAACAACTAAAGCTGAAAGAAAATGCCTGTGCATTGCTGTTTTCCTGTCTATTCCTTCATTTTTCCTGTAATATCTTACACTGCCTTGAGAAAATTTCAGTGCTTTTCAATAACTTGATAGTTGAAAAAAAAAGTGTATTTCGGGTCAGGTTTTGTGTGTTGTCCATGAGTCACCAGTAGTTTATTTGAGAATCCCTAGTATGCTCAGACTTGAAGCACAGAAGAAAATTACTCTAGATTAAGTAGTTTTTCAAAGCACCTAAGCATAATTGTCCGTGTGATCATTTGGTTTAATAGGTATTGAATCAGTACCTTTTCTGTTGAAGTGTATTTTGGGTTTGGTTGTGACTGAATAGTTATCCAGTTCCAGTTTAGCTAATAACAGTTTAACCCTTTTCCTGGCCCTGAGTCAGTTTAGGAAAAAACCAGCATTTAAAAGTGAGAAACATAACATTATGGGGGCAGGCCAATGATGAGGAACTTTACAGCTGATTTTCTTCTTTCATACTTAGACCTGAGGCACAATGTGCAGTGTCACAGGCAGCTCAAAATCTCAGGTTGAAGAGTTGAAAGTAAACTGGTGTGCTCCACTGATGGTAGCTTTGTTCCTGGAAGTAAGGAATGGAAGCCAAAAGGCAGAAAACTACTCTCCTGTTACTCTCCTGGTTTAAGCTGTGCCTGCGTATGTACAGTCTGGAAATAAAAGCCTAAATCTCTTCAATGAGCTGTGATGAGGACTTTATTTACTGGAGAGAAACTCAGGCTCAGAGATCCTTGCATGTACTTTGAGGATGATGTTTGCTGTAGGGAGACAATTCTGCAGATCTGTCTGCATTGAGAAAACAAGGATTAAGGCATGGTCAGCACCTCACAGTAAGAGCAGTTCACTTATGACTGCCTTTAGGAATGTATGGAAAGTATCTGTTGAGAACTGCAAATTATAATAAAGAAACAAAGACTTATATTGTACATGCTGTTCTGAGCCATGTGGTCATGGAAAGATGAGAAAGGATATGGTATGATATGATGCTGTTTTTGCTGATCAGTCTGAGTGCAAACAGTTCCCATGCCGAATAAGCTCTGTTCTATTTTAATTTAGAAAAACAGAATTCAGAACTTCTTTTGGTTTTAGGATTGATTGCTTTGGTGAAGTTGTGGGGTTTAGTTCAGCTGACACTGATGCTGCAGTGTTTCTTCCAGAATCGCTGTGTTGGCTCAGGTCTCTTGGGAAATATGAGGCATATGCCAGCCAAAGGAGTTCTGTCACCTTCTGTTCATAATTAGCTAAGTTGAAATAAAACACCCTAGTCTTCTGTCAGCAGAGTTGCACCTGTATTAGAATTTTTATTGTCATAATTTCTTAAGGAGGGGAGGAGGCAGACATATTTTTTGCATATTTAGCTGACATACCTTACGTGGCAATTCTTTGTATTATCAAATCAATCTAAATTTTGGCCTAAATGGAGTGGGAAGCAGATTCACTTGGAACAAGCCAAGTAACAACATGGAGAATTCAGGTGAAGTGTTTCATTGAGGTTTTGGTCACTTCACAACCTGAGACAGCTCAGCCTTCATCTGGAAGGCAACAATCTAGGAGGGAAAAGATATAGGATCATGGCAACCAGCAGTTTGATTGCCTCTGGCTTCATAGTTGCCAGAAACTGTTGTTTGACAAAAAAAACTTTAAGGTGGCATTAATACAAAAGGCAGCATTTCTCCCTCTTGTTACATGATCCTATCCAGTATAACTGTTTCACTGAATGCGTTACAAGCTTTTGTGTGGCTGTGCAATGAATGAGGTCATAGAAAAATTTACTCAGAAAAAGATTATTTTTTAGGCAGATTTTATTCCTGAATAGTGTAGTGTGCAGCCACAAAACATTTGCACCAGCATGTGTGAGTAGGGTATTGAAAATATGGTAATGCTAGCTGTGTTACTTGGGATAATAACTTCAGGCATAGATTGAAGCTGTGACTTACTAAACTGCTCTTGTAATTTGCTTGCTTGAATGTGAGAGCTCTGACTGTGAGAAACTGAAAAATTATGTCACTTTGTTGCTCTGTCTTGCTGTCAAAAGTAGCTACTTGACTGGGAGTCTTGTCTTAATTTTAGCTTTTCACAACCTAATTTAGCAGGTACTATAAATGACTAAGTATTTGAGGTAGCTTATTTATTTTCAGACTGTAGGACAATTTCATTTTTTCTTTTGACATATTTCAATAAGTTTATTTAAATATAAGAAATAAATAATGAAGACTGACTTTCCTCTTACCGTATTTTAACTTTTGCTTATGTTCCTAAACTACATGAGTGAAGCTGTCAGGAACTGTTAATGTTGTTTCTCTGCATTTAAAATGTATGACATACAAAACATAGAACTCTGCTAAACTGCAGAATATAATTGTTGTTATACTTCAAAATATTCTAAAATTTGAGATGAGATGAATGGCCAAAATTATGTGGAAAAAGAAAGCATTATGTAAAGGTAATCTAAGTTACTATATCGAGAAGTCACTTCACATGCAGTGGCATTGCTTAGCAAGTCTGTGCTTCCAGTTTGTCAGTGACTGAGTGAAAGACAATTGAGAATTTTTGTTCTGTTCAGTGAAGGAGTGTGAATGACAAGCCATAACCTTGTTTAAACATTTTTCATTAATATGCACTCTTCAGCCATACTGTTTGTATCTATTATAGATCCTGGCTCTGCCGAACGCACAGCACAAAAAAGGAAGTTTCCCAGCCCTCCACATTCCTCTAATGGCCACTCACCACAAGATGCATCAACAAGTCCTATAAAAAAGAAAAAGAAACCTGGTCTATTGAACAGTAATAATAAAGAGCAGGTAAGAGAAGTCATGGTCTAGAATATGAAACAATGATGTAGAGACAGCTGAACAGGAGCTCTCCCCTTTTTACTCTAAGAAAAGAAGATTAATTTTTGGATGCAGGGGGTGTAGGAGTTGGGATTATGAGTTGGATTTGGGTGTGAGAAAGACCACCTGTGTCCTGGGTTTTGATTTCATAAAGCTAATAAGATGTATAACCAATAAATGCAATTTTGAACAAAACTATTATGAAAGGATATAGTAATAGCAAGAACAACAATAATAGCTGTTACTAATTAAAAGCATTAAAAGGAAATATTTAGGGGCATGATATCGTAGATTAAGAAAGATCTCATAATGTCAGTGACAGTCTCTCATCTACTTTCAGTCCTACTGCCAATTATTAACAAAAGTCCACTTCTTCCTTGGTACTCTGCAGATTCCCTCACCTTCCTCAAAATTGCTGGGCAGTGCTCCTACCAAAATAGTTAAATGAAAGGGTCACACTGAGAGTATTTCTGAATACTGAATATAGTATTTGTTGTAGTTCTTAGAAGAACTTGACGCCAAAAGACCAACAATTTCGGATTCATTATATGATGCAAGTCAAAAGAATCATATGACGTGTATTGAGTAGCAAATGCTGTAAAACACCTTCATCATCCTGGAGGAGATTACATGAAAGCAGTCTTTAGCCTTACTGAAATTATTTCTCATCTAATTTAATAGTGACATGCCTGTGTATTTTTCAAAGTTCTTTTGTGTGTCAAGGTATTTTACCAGGATCATATAAACACAGGATTAAGTTCTGAGTGTTTAAAAGCACTTCTTCCTGTTGTAACAGCATTGACATTAAATATTATCCTGGTATTATTGCACTGGTTAAGAAACAAGATGAAATTCCTGATCACTGCAACTGTCCTGGAACAAAGACTGTGAATAATTCAGGCCTTCAGAGAACAGTTTTACAGTGTCAAGTGCATTTTATTTAAGGATAATTGGGATGTCCAGCAATAGCATGTGTAAACATGCTAATACATGCTTGTATTAGTTTAATACGTCCAGTTCGGCTTTTATTGAGCTTCTCTGCAGGCTGTAGAAATTCCTCTACATCCTGGGCATTTATGGGGGTGGTTGCCCTACTGAAGTCTGAGCTTCTACCTGTGCAGTGTAGAGGTAGTTTTACAAACAGTGGAGTTGAATCTTAAGGTATTAGTTTCCATTTTTTATTAACGCATTTAAAAATCTATGTGAAAACACAATTGCAGTTACTGATACGATACATTCCCCATGGTAAATGATTTTCTGTTTTCCAGGTATCTCAGACCTGAAATATTACAGGATAGAGTAAAGTTGTATATCTAATGAAGCAAAGCAGAATTGCTTATTTTGCTGTGTTTGCTACAAGTTAGCAAGAAAATGCCATCTGTTTAGTTTTGTTTAGCTTTTATGAGTTGTTTTTAATTTAATATTGTCTTGCATGTCAAATTTGAAATGGGCATGCCTGAAGTTGTCTGTGTCTAAAGTAGATGTAGAACTATGCTGTATACGGTAGCAGGAGTTGTTAAAGATTGTTTTACTACTGAACAGATGTGAGCTAAGCATACAGTGACTTGTTTTGCTCTCAGGTTAAGTTTCAAGTATAATGTAGCTGATAGCTGTGATTCTGATTGGCTGATAAATCCATTTTGAGGTATGACAACATCACTGGAAACCTCTAAATTAATATTCCACATTATGAAGTGTTTTGTACTGTTTGGGTATTTCAAGATGCCATTAGTAAAGTTATAGCTGTATGGAGCTTGGTATTACATGTTGTGGGTGCAGTAACAGATCTTCTAATTGGTGCCAACAGGTATTTAAAGAGTTGAAATACGAGCAAAGAATGATGGAATTGTAGAACGTAGCTAAGACAGGCTAAAAACCAGGAACTTCTGACACTTAATTGATCAGTTATAATGTAATTGAAGTTGTCAGCCTGGTTTACTTCTACCTTCAATATTAATTTAGACTTGATATAAATAGTGATCTTTTCCTCCCCAAAACAGTATTACAATACTGTTGCTTTTCCTCCAGTTTTCTATGTCATTCTGCAGGTCCTAATAACTTTAATAAAGACTTTAAAACAACCTACCACCTATTTGAGCTTGAATTGGCTAGCTGTGAAACAGTTGAGAAAACAAAGTTTTCATAACTGTTAAAATTTAAACTCTTAAAATATTTTACTTGAATTAGAACAAGTGAAAAAGTCCTTTGATGCAGTTGAATCATTCATTTTCAGTCCTTTAGTTGTGAGCCTGTTTAGGTCTTATTTGAGTCTCAGAAACTCTTAAACTTTGATTTTTAAGTTTGGCTTAGACAAAGTAAGGTGATCGATGTCTAAAAGATATAAGCATCCTGGGAGAGAAAATCAATTCCTCTCATGCTCTAGCAAAAATGGACTCGTGTTTGGTTTGAGTGTTATGAGGTGACTTGTGTGGATTAGCTTCAGAGGTTTTATATTTGTTTTAAAGCAGTATCTTTGTTTCTTAGGAAGTTAGTGTGGATATACTGCTTATACTCACTTCAAAGTCAGAATATTATTAAATTATTTTGATAATTTCCTTTATCTGCAGTTGAGGAATTGCCTCATAGCTGCATCTCCATGCACACAGTATTGAGATTTTGGTCCCACAGATGTGGTGCATATAGCTGCTAACAAAACATGTTTCTGTAAATCACAACTGTCCCTGTTTCACTCTGAGTTTCCACATGCCTGTGTATCTGTTTGAATGACTGTAGTAGTAATACATTTGCAATGTAGTTAAGGCCTTGTGCTGTCCCTCTTGTTCCACAGGATCTCATAGAACCTTCTTTCTAATAGTCTGGTCATGTTATATCAGAGAATCGTAGAATACCAATTTGGGAGGGATCTCAAGGATCATCTGGTCCAACTTTTCTTGATGATTAAATATATATACAGAGAAAGTACAGAAAATAACTCTTAGCCCATTTCTGTGGTGGAAACAAAGTATCTTTTCAGTAGCTGTATCATCTGTAGACTAGAAAATGAAAAACACCAAAACGGATAGAAATCTGAGTGAAATTTTAGGTAGCAGGATGCTTTGGGGATGTTTGTGGGTGACATCCTTCCTTTGCCTGAAATACAGTGTTAGATAATTGTAGATGATCTCTCTTCTGGTGTATCTTTTGAGATACAACATCTCCAATGGGGTTTTCAATTTTGTGTCATCTAATTTGACCTTAAAGGTCCTCTATTCATGCAAAAAATTAAACCTTGTCCTTTACAACTTTAGAAATCTAGAAATATCACAGTTCAAACTGGCATGCTGATGGTTTCTGGTGGCATTAATTTATGCCCCAAGTGACTAAATTTGTACAGGATACTGCAGAGGTATGGAACATGCATATGCTTGCACTGTTCTATGAGTCACATGGCTATGTGACAGCTCAAGAGTCCAAGAACTTGTAGATGTGTAAATGATGTAGGACACATGCAAAATTACCTGAGAAGCAAACAAAATGGTTCTGCAAACTACAATAATTTGGATAATTACAAGAAATGTTATGAGCAAATGGTTTTACATCAAACAGTTCACAGTAAATAAACTGCCTAAAACTGAAGGTTGTTTCCCTCCATGCCTTCCTGAGCAAATATAATTAATACCAAACACAAAACTTCAGTTTCCTTGTCATTAATAAATAGAAAGTAGTTTTCCAATAAATGTTGGCAGTTCTTCAAAACTGATCTAACAAACTTTAGGTGTCTGGGGACCCATTTTACCCAACCCAGGATTTTCACTTCTTGTGTTTCGGCATCAGCTGTCTTTGAGCTGTCTGGGGCTCAAGAGGAAGACTAGTTTATGAAGTTAACACTGTTTTCTAGTGCAGACAATCCAGTGGAGATTGTGAGTCTTAAATTCTGATATGTATTTAAGCAGTGGATTAAATCTTTTCCAGTGTTCCTGCTCCTGTAGCAGGTGGCTCTTCAGGATGTGAATTTGCTCCTTTGTCAAACTCCTCTACTGTTTGCCTTATTAATCCAAACCAGTGCTGGCTTGCTTCATGGTACAAAGTTGCAAACTGCTGCAACTTAAGACAGATTTGCATGATGCTGACTTCTTGTTTCAGAACTAACTTCTTTAGTTGTCCCGGGTTTAGCCACTACTAAATATCTCAGTATTTAGCTTGCACAGCCGCATGGAATTCTGAGTTTAGAAGACCTAATAGGTTTGATAGCAACTTCTTTCTTGAAAAGTGTTTACTGACTTTTGCTGGATTGCATGTCTTGCACTGGATGCCCTCACCACAAAAATTTATTTTCAGTCTTGAATGTAAGCTGGCATTTGACATCTGATAAGAAGTAATCCTCTGGATGAATGATTTTGTGCAATGAATAAGATACTGTGCTTGCATAAATGTTAAACTCTGTAAACTGCTGTTTGCTTATATATTATGAGTATTATTATTATTTGAAAAAATGCAAATTTGTTTTGAAACCAAACCTGTTTTTCTTGCCTACATTTCAGTCAGAACTAAGACATGGTCCGTTTTACTATATGAAGCAGCCACTCACCACAGACCCTGTTGATGTTGTACCACAGGATGGACGGAATGATTTCTATTGCTGGGTTTGTCATCGGGAAGGCCAAGTCCTCTGCTGTGAACTCTGTCCTCGGGTTTATCATGCTAAGTGTCTGAAACTGACGGCGGAACCAGAGGGGGATTGGTTTTGCCCAGAATGTGAGGTTAGTTTGATATAAGGAGTAGATTTCTTCCTTGTTTGTGAAAGAACGCAAAAAAGCTGCTTGTATGAAATGTTTCTGGTTTATTCTTATATTACCTCTTGGTAAATGTACCAGAAAAACTTGTATGGAAGACAAGGCATCCATTGCTGTTTCACTACTTTTTCTGTGTGTATACCTGGATTGTATACCTGGATTGTGTTCGCCTTCTTACCATGAGTCTTCAACTTCCTTTGTGTTTTCATCTCTAGAGAAGGCACCAATTCAAAGAGTGATCTCCTCATCAGGCACCTCAAGTTCTGAAAACATTCTGCAGTTCTGGCTAGTTTAACTTGTGCTTCTTCTAGTGGGCTGATCAGCTCTGCAGCAGTGTAGAAAAAAAATGCACTGTAGAGTTTACATAAACAAGTGGGCATTTTATTACTATTATTTTCTGCAGGGCTGAGAAAGGATTCAGTCATTCCTCTCCAGTGATTCTTGGGGAGAGAATACTTAGCACCCAAGTATCTTTAATGAAAGTAAATTGGTTTATCACATGTTCACATGTTTTTGCTTTGATCACTTATTGTATTAGAGTCCAGGTGATGACCTCACTCATTCCCATTGCTGTGAACCTGCATTGCATTTAGGAATTTTATATATTCACACATTTATTTTGTGGGAACTTGAAGATGATGGATAATTTTCTGGTCTGAAGATAATTTTCTGGACTGCAGCATCTGAAGTACATATACTGCATCATCAGAAATGTTTTATTTCTTATAAGATAGTTATCATCTTACATTTGAATGCTAGAATGTTTCAGTGGAGAAGAATTTACTTAGATATGTTTGCTAACAAAATATTTTTTAATCTTAACTTTTAGAAAATCACAGTCGCAGAATGCATAGAAACACAGAGTAAAGCTATGACAATGCTCACCATTGAACAGCTATCATATTTACTGAAGTTTGCACTACAGAAAATGAAACAGCCAGGGGTAAGAATGATTTTTACTTTTTTTAATGCTTGGATCATATGTTTGTCATAATCCTGGGTTTTGCCTCCTTTTGTGGATTATGAACTTGGTTTATTTTATCAGATTGTATGTGACTGCCTCTGTGCCATGTGTCTAGTACAGACAGATGAGTTTAGGCTGTATATACTGTTCTGGGGTGCATTTAAAATGTAGTTTCTTGATATAATTTCTGGATGTAGTTTCAGTAGGTGTAGTAAAAATATAATGTGGCTTTCCAGTGGGAAGTGGTGGTTTCTTAGTCAACAAAAGTGGACAGTGCTGTCTGTGAGATACAAGGGAAATGAGGACACATGATCACTTACCAATATAGTTATATGGGCAGGAACCTTAGGCATGGACACTTTGATGTTATTGATTATACCTTTTGAGATGTAGCTTCTCTCTGTTAGTAGAAGCTTTTCTTGCCACAGAAGTAGGTTGTATGATATACTTCTACAATGCTGAAGAAATCTTCCTCAGTGTGGTGAAAACCTGTGCCATTAACTTCCATGCAATAGGAGGCTGCTGTTACATGAATGTTTGTGATGAGGATAAAACTGGTTTTCCTCCAACTTGTACCTATCTCCATGTGTCTGTCATAAACTCGCTTCTCAATATCACCATGCCTCAAAGTTTCAGCTGTTCCAGACACTCATTCTTGCTTCTAAGTTTCAACAGTTCTGGTCAGTTGTTCCTCACCATGCAAGCATTGCTAGTTGTCACATGTGTGAAGAAAACAGTAAATCAGAATTCTATGTGATGATTTACCAAGGGTTGTCTTAACCCCTGTTGCCTTCTTGTTCCTATGCATAAGTGAGAGGAGCAGGGAGAGTGTCTCTGTGTCTGCATTGTTATACTAAAATATGTTGGGGAAACCAGATGTGCAGAATCATGGTCTCCCTGCAACTCTGATCTGTCTGTGATAAGTATTTTAGCAGAACAATAGTGGCAATATCTGGGAAGGTTACTCTTAAGTACTGACAGATTTTGGTTCTTGGAATCATTTTACTCTGGAGTGGCAAATGCTATCCTAATAGATGGAGCCATTCAGAAGCAAAGTGTCAGTGTTTGTTTATATTGAATTCACCAAGTGTTTTGAAAATTTGGTTAGAAAGCTAACATTTAATGAATGCTACTGAGATGTTTTGCCCTTCAAGCATTTTACTAATAACATTGTTTTGGTACCTGAGTACTTTAATTGGTTATGTTGGAATAATTGCAGTCCCTGCACATTAGCAGATGTAGGGTCCTACTGATAAAACGCTGGATATATTACCAGGCCACGATTGTTTTGAATGTTTTGATTCTAATGAGGGTCTGAAAAAGAAGTATTTGTGAGTTTAGTGAATCTGTTGCACCTCATCTGATACTCCTCAACAAAAAAACCTCTACTGTAAATAATAACATCAGATTTACAAACCCCCTAACTTTTTCAATTCTTTACTTCCAGCATACAAAAAAACAGTTAAATGAAACTTTAGTTCTTGTTCTACCAGTACTTTATTACTTCACAAAATTTTATAATTACTTTTAAAGAATTTTCTCTGACATCACAGTCAGAAATAGTATTAGAAAAAGAATGAGCATTGTGTCATTGATGAAACTGTTCAGTATTAATAAGCAGTGTGAATTTTTTTTTCCTAACAGACAGAGCCATTTCAAAAGCCAGTCTCACTGGATCAACACCCAGATTATGCAGAATATATCTTTCATCCAATGGACCTTTGTACATTAGAGAAGGTTTGTATGAAGCTAAGGGAGGAAGATTCCTTGATTTTGATTGTTGTCGTTAAGATTTCTGGACTGTCTGATGGAAGGGGGAGAGAGGTTCCTTGAAATTATTTTCATGCTTTTTTTTTGTTGTTCTTATTGTAAATGCCAGTTCAGTTACAGCATAAAAACAATCATATGTCTCTTCCAACCTCAATGATTCTATGATATGCCAATAAGTTTACTGTTTTGTCTGAACCAGTAATAAATACTCAGAAAAGACAGTATGAAAAAGACTATCTTACACTGATGACTTCCTCCTGTATAAATTCATCCAATTCCAGGAATGATCCCATGGGAAAACTTCATTAACCAGAGTTTGCATTTGATCATGTTTGTAAGCTATTAATGGATCACTGGTCCATTAATTTGGGACCATTTTGAGTGTATACCCAGGGATCGTTCCAGACTCATTTTACTGATCGTTCAACAAATACTGTAAGCTCCACTGCACCTGAGATGTGGAAGAAAAAAGAAACAGTCAAGAAGTGGATAATGGGACTTTCATTCTCAGTTCAATAATAATTTAAAAGTTTCAAATAATTAAGAAGTTCTCCATTCTTCTCTCCTTAATGAAGAGTGAAGCATTGCAGAGATTTGTCCTGCTAGGACCTGGTGAAGAGACAGCAAGTTTTCATTCTCTGTGTCCTTACAGTGGAGGTTGATGTCTTTGTGGTATAAAGGTGTAATAAATCCATGTGACTGATTTTATCTAGCCAAGTTACTCTACCCAGTGGGTAGACTGGAATATCAAACATACTGTCTTATGTACTATGACAGATAATTTTTTCTGGATCTTCTAAAAATGAAAAAATAAAAATGCTGTGGGGCAATAATATGTCAGTAGAAGAAATCAAGGACTTGTTTTTTTCTAAAGAGATATTGAATGGAATACTATTTCAGGAAATGAACATTTTTTTTTTTTAATGTTGAAGATGCTGATCTAAAGAATTCATTATTTAGAGTTAATTTAGGCAGTTCATAAATTTTCAGGACCATCAAAAGACACTCTGAATTTGACAGATTCTTAAGTATTTAGAATCATTATTCTTACAGTAAATAAGTAGTCAGTTTTGTTAATTGTATGACTGATAGGAAACAACGTTCAGGAAGAAGCTGTTGCTTGTTACTCATTTCTGTTTCCTGATACATTCTTATTTTTTTCTTTACAGAATGTTAAAAAGAAAATGTATGGTTGCACTGAAGCATTTTTGGCTGATGCCAAATGGATTTTGCACAACTGCATTATTTACAATGGGGGTGAGCGTTACTTATGTCCTAAAATTAAATCTTGAAATAGCTAAAGTCACAGAGCAATTTGTACACTTCTAGTTGGCAAATGCTGCAGGTACTTTCCTGCTAATGACCAGTGTCTAAACACAACAGATTTAAAAAAAATCCCAAACCTATCATACATAATACTGTAGGACCAACTGCAGCCTGTGCTGTCACTTGCTCATTCCACCTTATAAATTTTCTAATAAGTTAGAATAGTTTGGATTGGCAGGAACCTTAAAGCCCATGTGGTTCCAGCCCTCATCATCTGATTCAAACTCCCAAGTTGCTTTAGAATTTTTGTTGTGCTGCACTTTATTAGAGACATAACTGAGGAGATGATACAGCATGTCCCTCACTGAAAGAGTGTATCAGTGATGGGCAGGCTCCAGCAGGCTTCAAAAAAGAACATTTAAGGACAGTTACTGTTATGTTGAGCAGGAAAGTGCCTTCCTTCTGCTTTTCCAAACGTGTAGTTTATACATGTGTTTTATACTGTCTCTCTAGATGTTCTCTTTTGTCTTTAATGTTAACTTTTAAATCTAAAAACTGTTGATTTGTAAATAATTCTAGCGTAACAATTTTCTTGGTTGAAGCATTTTATTGTTTCCTCAGGAAATCACAAATTGACACAAACAGCAAAAGTCATCATCAAAATCTGTGAGCATGAGGTATGTGTGCCCCAATTAACTTAATTGTTCTGTATCTTTAAAGTGTTCCATTTCATGCATTTGTGACAGAAATATTGTGTTTTTTCTAATGTGTATATTGCAGAGCTATAAATTTTGTAGGCTTTCTTATGTTCAAGTATGGATATGCATATCCATGGCCTACAGCATGATTTTTGGCAAGGGTATTGCTAATGTGTCTTCCGTCAGGATATTCACCATCTATAATTAAGACTTGACTGGGGATGGGATGGTGTAAATAATAGTAGCATACAATCTGAAGAGGGATGCAAAAATGTGAGTGATTTATTAATTGGAATGCATGTGTTAGAGGGTTAAAAAAGATGGGTGTCTGTCAAAACAGTGTTGATTTCACAGCAAGTAGATGTTGATTTATGACCACAAATTTGTGGGAAAATGATGCTAGCAAGCTAAAGATAGGCTAACATAGTAAAACTGATCACACCTGGGACTCTGTTTAAGCTCTCCAATAATTCTTTGCTTTTTCTTTTCAGATGAATGAAATTGAAGTATGTCCGGAATGTTATTTAGCTGCTTGCCAAAAACGAGAAAATTGGTTTTGTGAGCCTTGTGTAAGTTAAGGATCATGGTAGTCTAGATAATACATTACGTTTTTAAATCTCAGGATTTATTACGTATATTTCAAGTATGTAGTAAAATGGAATCTTCAATTTGGCAAGTGCCCTTTGCACTTTATTGATCTTTATTTAATCTTTATTGAATCTAAGTAATACATACAATTTACAAAAATCATGTTGTTTATCAGATTTGAAGGTAACAGTGCTTGTATTTCAGTACTGTGTATTTTGCTTTTTCCTCTAGAGCAATCCCCACCCTTTGGTCTGGGCTAAACTCAAAGGCTTTCCATTCTGGCCTGCTAAAGCACTGAGGGATAAAGATGGGCAAGTTGATGCCCGTTTCTTTGGCCAACATGACAGGTGGGAATTTAACCAAAGGATGTCTTTGTCTGTACTTATAAAATTCTTGTTATAATTTTGTGCTCTTGGAGTTTTTGGCTCCTATCTTTTGAACCTTGGCCCTAATAAACCGTATAATGCTATAGCATACACAGTTTTAGTTTCTTATGTGATGTCTGTAGAATGTAAATTGTGTTTGTAAGATATACACATATATACATATATATAGATATATAATCTCAGTGAGTATACAAGTTAATTCCTGCATCTGGTTTTGCGCTGCAGAGAACTGTAGTACTTAAGGGTGGAAGAGTCCAGTAAAGTTGTTTGTTATCTCAACACCATGGGAATAAACACACAATTGTAGATTTAAAAAATACAGAGAATATAATCTGTGTTGAAAATCCAGTTTTGCTCTGAAAGGAGTTAAGTTTTCTATACTTGGGAACCCTCCGCTTCGATGAAGAAAGCCATGATTTGTCATGAATTGAAAATATACAAAAACATGTACCATAAATAATCCTGTAGAGGGCCATGAAATAATTAAGACAAAGTTCCTGGTAATTTAGTATCTTGGAAAGCAGGGGTTTAGAGCCTGCCTCATTTCATGGTAAGTAAAATTTGTTCAATACTTGTTGATAGAAGTTTTCCTGTTGTTGAGGAGTTTGATCACCCTGACTTGGGGTGAATATTAAGTTTTTAAGAATGTGTTTTGTGAAGTCTTTCTTTCCCAGCCTGCTTTATATGTTCTTCTGCTAACTATGACAGGTGTTTAGTAACAGTCGTCTTAGTTACATAGACTATTCTAATTAGGAATATTTTGTCATGTTTGACCAGTGTTTATTCATGTTCTATGTGTTACTGAGTAGAGTAAAATAAGCTAGTGATCATCTAAGACATGCAATTTACTTACTTACCAAAACTAAGCGCTGAACTATTAAAAGAAGGTGTAGAGATGGTCTTTCAGAATGCCCTGAGGTGTGTATATCTTCACGATTAGGCTAAAATAAATTAGGATGTGCACAAAAGTTGCCAATGTCAATCCACAGTTGAAATGTAGTTATATTATCTTTTTTTTCCTGTTTTATATATAGGGCCTGGGTTCCAATAAATAATTGCTACCTCATGTCTAAAGAAATTCCTTTTTCTGTGAAAAAGACTAAAAGCATCTTCAATAGTGCAATGCAAGAAATGGAGGTTTATGTTGATAACATTCGTAGAAAATTTGGAGTATTTAATTACGCACCTTTCCGGACACCATATACTCCCAACAATCAATACCAAATGTTGTTAGACCCTGCAAACCCAACTGCTGGAACTGCAAAGACAGACAAACAAGAGAAAATCAAACTGAACTTTGATATGACGGCATCGCCCAAGATACTAATGAGCAAGTCTATGCTGAGCAGTAGTACTGGTCGCAGGATCTCATTGACAGATATGCCACGGTCACCAATGAGTACAAACTCATCAGTTCACACTGGATCTGATGTTGAACAGGACGCAGAGAAAAAAGCAACTTCCAGTCATTTTAGTGCCAGTGAAGAATCCATGGACTTTATTGAGAAAAATACAGGTAAACAAATAAATAAATGGGGGATACAGGAATTTGCGTTTCGTTAATCCAGTAGTTTTATTCCATGTACTTTTAAAAGACAGACTTGTATTATGACTTGTTTTGTGATGAAATTTTGGAAAAAAAGATGGGTTTAACTTTCAGTATCACAGATAAGAAATAACAGCCCTATCTATTGCATTGCGAAGTGAAAAGTGACCACAACCCTTCAGTTTAAATGGGAGGAAATAGCTGTAGCTATCAAAATGAATGGAGAGTGGAAGTAAATAAAAAAAAAAATAAATAAAAAATTATCATGATTTGGAAGAATTCTATTTGAAATTTAATAGCTGTCTTTCAATACAATGAGTTTAATTTGTAAGTGTCCTCAACTGAGTTGGTAAAATATGATAAAGCTACAGTTCCATAGGCAGAGTTGACAAAGAGAAGGAGTGTAGAATATAGAATTTGGACTTCTCAGGCTTACAATGTGTTCAAAGACCAAATGGTAGCTGATTTTGTGGCAGTCAGGTGTACTGCTTTATTTTAGTGTTTTTAACAATAAAGTTTATCACTAACTGAAAAAAATGATGCAGTATATTAATGAGTGTTTTAAAACTTTGATTTTGGTGAAAGGATGTCTTTGTGTAGAAAACTAAATAAGTTCCATTGCAGTTTTTAGTTAAAATGCTGTTGTTTATTCATTTATTATAATCTTATTCTTTCTAGCCAATAAAGGCTAGTCTGTGAAACTACACTGGGATACAAAATGTCCTGTGACATGATCCTGTCCATCTTAAAAAGAGGTGACAAAATAACTGTATGAATTTAAATATATGAAAATAGTTGGAGTTTTCAGTAGAGTAACATGTCAAAAAGGAATAATTAATTTTATACATAAATTGTCATGTATTATGTATGTACAACTTCTATACATAAGCTGTAGCTAACAGGTACTGTTTTATGTTTTAAAATACAGACCTTTTGTTATACCACATTATTATTTCTTTATAGTAGTGGAGATAGTAATGAAAAGTCACATTAAAGCTATTTTGTCAGATAAAAATAAATGAAGATGACAGATGTTGTTCTATTACTCTGGTTTCTTGATTATCATAGCAATTCTGGGGAACTTTTCTAACTGTTTCTCAGGCCTTACTATCTTCTGTCCTAGGGCATAGAAATGCTGAATTGGACATAGCAGCTGTTAAACTAGAATACCCAGTTTCCCACCTGGCATTTCTACCTGTATATTGTTATAAATGCTAACTTTTGTAATATTTACTTTATGTATAAACTTAGCTGTCTTATTAATGGAATCTGTGTGTTTCAATTAAAATGTAAATGAAATTACTTTCCTGTGAAAAGAATTCAAGTAGTATGACTATCCTTAGACAGGGATATTTTTATTTAGATGCATCTGTTGTGTATTTTGAGTGATGTGTAGAAAATTAACTTGGAAAACGTTACTGAAACAGCAGATATTGCTACTATTTAGGAATCTGAAAATATATAGACAATCCTGGATGCACTGGGGAAGAAAATGTGTCCAGTAGTGAGTTTAGGATGGAATTTTCAGATCATTAAGCAGAGATTTAGCAGACAGAAATTAGTCTCTTGCTGACAAAAATGGCTTGCAGATGCTTCACTTTTTAGACTGTTTGGCTGTTTCCAGAAGTTTGTTTTTGAAACATTATTTCATGTAGACTTTAAAGGCTCAGAGCATAGGATTTTGCTTAAACGCTGTGTAAATAAAAATATTCTGTTATCTTATTGGACACATTTGGTCACTGGTGTCCAGCTGTACTGATTAAACTTAGTAAGATTTTGTTAATGAATCTAAAATAACCAGATCTTGAAAGCTAGAAACTCTATCACTGCAAACAGAGTGGTTTTGAGGGTGAGCACACATTTGGCCCAACTATATAGCTGCAATAAAGTTATTTTCCTTATGATTTCTTTCTTTATTAAATTAGAGAGTTCTAACTTACAACGGAGATATAACTCAGTGCTGAAATCATTAAACAAAAAT
Source organism: Aegotheles bennettii (assembly GCA_013398125.1). Taxonomy (NCBI): domain Eukaryota; kingdom Metazoa; phylum Chordata; class Aves; order Caprimulgiformes; family Aegothelidae; genus Aegotheles; species Aegotheles bennettii. The sequence continues at coordinate 1,138,608 of VZRW01007582.1, read as the reverse complement.
TCTTTCCCAGCTTGTGTAGCTTCGTTCACTGTTTTGTCCCAGTGAATATGGCTTTGTTGTGATTATTTTAAAATCTGTCTTTAATAATTTTTTACTTTTTCAGCTTCTCCAGCACCAACAAGAACAGGCCAAGCAGGGAGCTTGTCAGGCAGCCCCAAACCTTTCTCTCCTCAAGCATCAACACCAATTTCTTCTAAGCAAGAAAGAACTTCCACTCCAGGGAGCATTCTGAATCTTAATCTTGGTTAGTCTTGACCTTTGAAAATCTAATACTGTTATAATTGAATAAATTACAGTGGTGTCAATGTGACATAATATGAACAAACTTGTTTGTATGTGACTTTGAATGAATGAAGGGTTTTAAATGAGGCACATGTGTAATTATTGTTTTATCCAATATGCTGTTCTTTTTTTATTATATAAATGAAAATTCCTGTTATTCTTGTTGATGAAAGGAAGTAATTAAAAGCTGATTTGTTTTTTAGCTGTACTGTACACACAAATATTTCTGAACAGTAGGTAAGTTTCTAAAGGCTGTGATTACTTGAACATTGCTGCTTTTCACCCCTCAGCTTCTTAAGTGAATTGCTGGCAAGGTTTTCTTGTGGTCTTTAGGTTTAGGATTTACTAGGGCTTTTTCCCTCTTGCTGCCTTCACATCACCTCCTCATTGACCATCCTTCTCTAGGGAGATAGATGGATGAAAGGAATTAGCAGATGTCTTGAAACTCCCTAGAAGTAAATTTTGGGATTCTGGAATTTTGAAAGATGGAGTAGGTAAGTACTAAGTTGGTAAAATAGTTCTGAAAGCCAAAGGGATGTAAATCAGTTTCCTCAATCATACTTTGTTCCTGTGAGTATTCAGATTCAGTTCTGGCTAATTTTTACCTCTACATGATATTACATGGAGAAACAGGATTCTGCCCCTGGGTGTTAGCCAAATACTTCAGAAAGGCTTGAGCTCAAATGATGAATTAATGTTTTCGCTGAGTTACAGATATTCTCATTCTGATACAAGCTCACAAGCATGTGTGTTAATCTATCTGTGTGGACATAACCATATAATTAATTTCTTCTGCTGCACTGCAGCTGTTTATTGTCTTATCTGAGGTGGCAATGCATTTGGAAAAATATTAAGAAATATGTAGTGCCGTAGTAGTTTGAGCCACAGATAGGAGACATAGAGTATTTTGAATAAATCGTGTGGATCAGAAAATCCAATGTCCGTGGTCCCTGAGCAATACCATAAAAGAAGAGTTAGTATGCTTTCAAGTAGAACATGTTATTTTTTCAGCTTTAGGGTAATTTCCTATGCTAAATATTCTTTAGTGCTAAGAATGAAAATGGCAACCCTTCTCCATTTAATATGTGCCAGACGTATATTCATCTGTGAATCCTGTGGTTTCCAGATATGACATTGCATCTCATTGTCATACATAGTGTGAACAGGATTTCTCTCTGAAAAAAGCAAAAGGGAAAGTCCAGTAAACAAGACATTTATGTGCCTTGAGCAGAGTACTAGAAGGACTCTAACACCATTCTCCAATTCAGCAACGAGGAAGGAAAATGAATGGAAATGAGCCATCTGTTGTTACTGGCAGAGTGGCCAAATTGAAAAATGGAGATGTGAATGACAAAGGTATACAGAGATTGCTTGGAAAAAATACATATCCCACATAGTATAGGACCTGTCCTTGTGTAACAGAGGCAGAAAAGATGGAACAAGACTGACCAAGTAAGGACTGAAAATTTTCAGAACGGTAATGAGAAAAACGAAAGACTTTGGAGATGAGCACTTGAAGATTTCTCCATGGTCAGCTTGCCTGCCCTTTGGCTCTGTTTTCTTTTTACTATTGCTTTGACATTAATGAGACAGATAGGAAATCCAGATCTTCTCAGTGAGACCTCCTTATAGATTAGACAGAGAAATTTGGATTGTGACTTCTTTCATATATTAAGATATAGGGTTCCCTGGGGATGTATTGTAGTGTCTTCATCTTTCCCCTTTCTCTATTTTTTTCTTCTGTTTGTATTCTGCCATATAGTTAACTAAGGCTATGAAATGAAGGCCTTGAATCAAATTCAAGACGGAGAGCAATATAACCATTACTGCTATGGAATTAGTGTGGGCTGGGTGGCACAGTTAGCACAGGAAGAAGAAACCTAATTTAGTAAACATTTCCAATGTAAGGAACAGATTTTCAAAAGTGCTTAAATGACTTGGAACCTTCTTTTTTATTTTCAAAATTTATACTTCACTGAAAATGGTAGAGTTTGTATTATGTTTAGTCTCTCCCAGTATGAATATGTGACATGAAGAGTGTGAAATTCAGTATTACTTTTATTAACGTTTCACTGGGACTAGAAATGATGATTGAGTGCTGTTTAGGCTGAATTTGTGTATGCTATAACGCACATATATTACAAGTCGAAGTATAGTCTGCATTTGACTTGTGGGTTTGCACCACAGAAGTTGCTGGCTCTCTCTAGGAAGAGATGAGGAAGTGCTATTTTAGCAGTAAACAAAACCTTCATGAATACTTAGAGCAGGTACAGAATGAACCATTCATCTGTGATACAGATTCTATTCGCAACCTGATAGGAGATAGAGGAAAGTGAAATAAATATGAAGAGCTGAGCCACTGATTCCTCTGACCAGACATTCTTTGCAAGTCTCAACTTAAAATAAAATTTTAAATGTGGAATGTACTTTAAGTCAATCTCAGTCAGGCTTGACCACTCTGAGTTGTACACCTACAAAAAACATAAACTAAGGCATACCGTGACGTCTTTAACTGCTGTAAAATGAACCTCTACATGAAACACAAATGCACATTGTGCCAGTGTTGCCTTTTGTCTTCTCCCTGGTGTCTATTCCTCTCCAGCATATGGTATTGGCTCTTGAACCTACCATGAAGCCAGTTCAAGGAGCTAGACTGGCCAAACCTAATTCTTCCTGCCATTCCTTCCCCCTTCTTCATGTCCGCTTCCTCTTCCCTCAGACAAGCAACAAACTCCAGACTGGTTTAGTGCCCCGAGCACTTAAGGAATGTCAGCATTGACAGCAAAGAGTAAAGGATAGGACTGTGAAACAGAAATATAACCTCTGAAACTGAAAAATTGAAGCAAAAATGTGAAATGCTAAGACAGTTTTAGCTTCAGTACTGTAGTCTGTACTCTTTGCAGACAGATTTGTATGTTTCAGAGTGAAAATTCTCTACCTGTAGAGAAGATCTTGATGATACATTAAAAGTTTATTATTTTATCTTAAATCTGGTGTATCAGTATCTTTATCTGGTGTAACAATCCACTTTATAGTTCTGTTCTCATGACTTATCCTTTGCATTTTAAATGGTGACTATAAGGATTTTTATTCCTGTTTAATTTGTGAAAGTATTACTACTAGTAGTAAGTAGCAGTAACTTACTAGAAGTGCTGTCAGATGATGATTTCTTGATAAATTCACATTGATGGAAAAAATGTTCACATAATTGATGCATGCATTTTGTGCGTGAAATATGTAGTATCACAGAAGAATAATCCATTGTTTGTAGTAAGTAACTTTAGAATCGTCACTTAGCCCATAATTATAAAAGAAATTAAATGTTTCTGATTGTCTACATTGCTACTCAATCAAATTAGTCTTATCTGAATAGTGATCTTTTTTCTTTTTGTAAAATATTCCTCTTAGTTCCTTTTTCTTTTTCTAGATCGTAGCAAAGCTGAGATGGATCTGAAAGAGTTGAGTGAGTCAGTCCAACAACAAACCACTCCCGTGCAACTCATTTCACCAAAACGACAGATACGTAGTAGGTTCCAGCTGAATCTTGACAAGACAATAGAGAGTTGTAAAGCACAACTTGGTAAGTATATTTCAAGAATACAATGGTCATCTGAAGGATACCCTTGAGGAAATTTCAAATTGGAGTTTAAAATAAAGTTTTCTAATAGTAAACCCTTAAATATTTTATGCATTAAAACAAGACTAGAGGATATTTGAAATCTTCGAGGCAAGTAGAATGCACTGAAGCAGTTTAGTTTAAAATAGAGTGAGATCTGATGTTACAAATTTTTGTCAAAAAGCTTTCATATTTTTATCTGGTTTTGTACCATTCTGATGTAGAGATATTATGACAGAATTAGAGCCTTACTATTTGCTTTGTAAATTGAAACTATGAAAAACTGTACCTAACTTATGTCAGTTGCACAAATTAATATATCCAGTCACACAGGAGCTGAATGCTGTTAGAAACATTAGTGTTGTCTAGCACTGAATTAAAGACTTTCAAGGCACCAAAAGAATTAGAGATTCTCCTCACAAAACTTACACAATCTAAAATTGGTTCTGCAAACATGCATGCAAATAACCTTAATCAGATGAATGGTGTTACTGATTTTAAGGTGGTTTCTTGTGGATAAAAATAATTCCTCTTTGTATTTGCCAGTATTGGTCTTAAATTGAACAAGGCTACAGTTTGCAGGTAGTGGAAAAAAGCAGTGAAAGGAGGGCCATTGACTGAAATAAAAATATAAACTACAATATGTGGAAGATAATTCTTATACATTCTGGTATTGAGATAGGGCACTAAGGGAAGTGTTTATAGCTTAAGGATTGACAGTTAAGATAATGGCATGTATCACAGAATCCTAGGGGTTGGAAGGGACCTCGAAAGATCATCTAGTCCAACCCCCCTGCCAGAGCAGGGTCACCTAGAGTACATACACCTAGAGTACATACCTAGAGTATACACTTTGTTCCAGGATATAGAGTATTTTTTTGGTAATGTCAGTCAGTCTGATGTCAGCATGGAATATACTTTCCTCCCCACAATTAGGAATAAATGAAATATCTGAAGCTGTTTATACTGCAGTAGAACACAGTGACTCTGAAGATTCTGAAAAATCCGACACCAGTGACAGTGAATACAGTGATGAGGATCAGAAATCAAAGAATGATCAAGAAGATGGAGAAGACAAGGAAGGTACAAGAAGTGACAAAGAATCATTGAGCTTGAAAAAAAAAACTAAGCCCCCAGCACAGAATGAAGACAAGGAGGAACTTAAAAGCACAAGTCCAGAAGTGGAGAAAACAGATGACCCGATCAAAGAAAAGGCAATTACAGACACTGAAAAAGAATTCTCTGAAAAGGGAAAAAGTTTACAGCATCCTGCAAAAGAAAAACTGAAAGGTAAAGATGAAACAGACTCTCCAACTGTGCATCTAGGACTGGATTCTGATTCTGAGAGTGAACTTGTCATCGATCTAGGAGATGATCATTGTGGCCGTGAAGGAAGGAAATCCAAGAAAGAATCTAAAGAACCTCTTCCTAAACAAGATGGTAGGATGAAATTCTTTCCTTCTTTTTTCCCTTTTCTCTGCTCTATAGGGTTTTTATTGAAGCCAGAGCTGTTAGCTTTATTTTCACATTAACGTGTTAAAAATATCTGTACTAAAACAATTTTAAAAACTATTTTTTGTTCTTTTTGACTATGAAAAAAGTTTTCATTCCTCACTATAGTTTCTGGTTTAAATAAAATTCATTTCATTGAGTTTCCTTTCAGCAACATAGAACTATGAATATCCATAATATTTGTTCTGTCACAAATTTAGAATTTATTTTCCAATTTTGGTGACTTTCAGTTGAATTTTTACATTTCCATAGACTTCCCAAAAGCGGGGGTATAGAAGTTGGAACTTAGCAAACATACAAATTGCATAAGGTCCCATTTAAATCAATGTATATGCTCTCAGTAAGAATCAAAAGAACAGCTAAATCACACGTATTGTCCCCGAGATTGCTTTCCCTTTTTAGCAACACATAGAAACACTATCTCTGTAAGTAAAGTGCTTTTGCTAAGCTTGTTCTGCATGTTAGTCTTTTGACACAACAAAATAGAAAACTAGATTTAAATGGTTAGATTGAACAATATTTTATTCTTCATATAACTTTATCTTTCTGTCTGTACTTTATAGCATGTTGGGTCAGTCATTTTATTACAAAAAAACTTTTTCAAACAATTTACTAAGGATACTTTAGAAGACATCATTTCTGAATTTTGAGTCTTAAAATGGAATGTAATGGATGATATTATGAGATAATCAAGTAAATATGCTTACAAACTAAAAACAGAATTGAAATTTTGGGGTGGTTTATATTGATTGATTATTGTTTTATGTAAAAATTCATTGAACCAGGCAGCTTTATGAATTTCAAAACCACTGATTCACATATTACTAGTGGCCTAAACCAGTGATGGTTGAAATAATAAGTAATCCTGAAATTTTACTTTGATATAGAAGCACAAGAACAACACACATACTGAGTGAAATTAAAAGTGGATTTAAATATTCTCATATATATATATACACACCTATATGAATATATTGTAGACATAATTTGTGTCCTGCCCATGATTCCAAGGCCCTTACCTTTACTTGTGACTATCAGATATTAAAATGTCTTGGTTCACAAAGGAGATCCGAGGCATGCAAATCTGAAGGTCCTTGCCCCTTTTCCACAAACCTGTCAATGCAGCAGCCTTCTCTTTCTCAGACATGTTTTTCCTGGCTAGTTCCTAAATTGATCTGATGTGTGGAACAGTCAACGATAAACTCTGAAAGATTTTTGAGCAAATGCAGATATCTTAAATACAGTTCACCTGTCTTTAGAGAGTTTTTAGTATGCTATTCCTTCAGTTATTGTTCAGTCATTGTTCCTGTTGGTTGTACTTTTCTCCTGAAAGAAACTGTGGTGAGAGGTGTAAGTGGTAACCCAGAAACATCCTAACAAACGCTGGCCTCTCACATATCTCCCAAAGGAGGTCAGGCTGGTTTTCTGGGTTTTGTACTCTGTTGTGTTTTGCTTAATGGCTAATGCTTCTGAATTGCTACCAACTTCAACTACACTGAAGTAATTTTACTTGTAGAATATCAATTACCCTTTGAGAATTCAAAGTAGACTGGAAGGTGCTCTTCTAAAAAATAGATTAAAATTATGAATCAGCTATGTTGGTGAAAAGCTGGCATTACATTTTATGTTTGTTTAGTTGTAGGTAAAACCCCACCTTCCTCCAGTGCAAGCATCCAGCCTCTACCAGAAACTCCAGTACTTACCCGCTCTGCAGCCCAGACTCCACCAGCTGGTGTGACAGCAACTACTAGTGCTTCTTCTACTGTTAGTGCTCCATCTGCTGCCACTGGAAGCCCTGTGAAAAAGCAGAGGCCTTTGCTGCCTAAGGAAACTGCCCCTGCTGTGCAGCGTGTAGTGTGGAATTCTTCAAATAAATTTCAGACATCTTCTCAGAAATGGCACATGCAGAAGGTGCAGAGACAGCAGCAACAGCAGCAGAGCCAGCAGTCTCAGTCACAGCAACCTCAGTCCTCTCAAGGGACAAGATATCAGACAAGACAAGCAGTTAAAGGTATACACTTTCTAACTCAATGTGCCTGTGATGCCATAATTCCCCAGTAGTGATCTCAGTGCTCCAAGGCTGCCTAACCAGGAGTTCTTCCATATAAACAAAATCTCAAAGTGTTCTACTCTGATAAGTGACTTTAAAATACAAGAACTTACTCACCATACCTGCTCTTTCTGGTGTGTATTTAGAGTCATGTCTCCTTGTTTTAATGAAAAAAGTTTGTGTGTATATCTGTATAAATATTTTTGCCATTCTTAGCCATCACAGGTTTGGGAGAGTGAACCGAGTCATTTTCTAGATTACATGATAAAACCATTAACTATTCTACATGCATGATTACCACTGTCACCTTAGGACCTACAAAATGGATCCAGTTTTAGCTGACAAGAAACTGATCTGTATAGTTTTTCATAGAGTATAATTTGACAACAATGAAATTACCCAGGCTACGTTTGTCTTTGAAATCTTAACAAAACTTTGATGCTATGAGCAAACAGCCACGGCATTTTATAATGTTTTCACAACTGTTTTCTTACCATCCCTTTGCCAGAGGTGCCACTAGTAGTAGACACACGGTAACAAAAGCCCACGCTTCTATTGCTTAACTTCACAGAACAGCAGCTTTATGTAAATCTAGGTTTATTTGTAATTTCAAGTTAATAAACTGAACTGTTTGCTGGTGTGCCTGATGAATAGATGTTCTCCATTCTGGTAACACTGCTGGCAAGCCAGTAATTCCATACAGGAGAGAGGTTTAGGTAATGGGGCACATTTCTCTGGTCCCAAACTGCTTTTGTGACTGTCATTTAAGAAGAGTTGAAGAAGCGGTATCTCTTTACTTGGAGACTGCACAAATTTGCTACAGAAATACTCAGTGAGAAAAATTAATGTGAAACTTGGTGAAATCTTATTTTTAATAGAGTCATACTTTCATATAAGAGCCTAACAATATGGGCTGAACTTTAAATGTTCGGCCTATGAGTTTGCTTTATCAATATGTTTACTATTGAGCACATCACAGCAAATCTAGCATATAGTCTAGAAATAAATAAAATGGAAACTATAAAATCTATAGATTTCTTATATATTGAATGGGCAAAAACATAGTACATAGGGATAAATATAATAACTTTTTAATTTCAGTAATTCCTGTTTTGAGAATATCTGTAATGAAGACGTCTTTTATAATAGGAATGGTTAAAAATAGATTGAATAGTATTGTCCTAAAAAAATATTTAAAAAAAAATATTTAAGGCAGATAAGTGATTAGGGTTGAAAAGGTGAGGGACTTTGCATTTTGATTTGTACTCTCATTTTTTAATTACTCACTGTTTAAGATTATTGGAATTACTGACCAAAGATGAGAGAACTTTTCTCATCCTGTTTGAGTTAACATTATGAATAACTTCTTTGCTTTAATGAGTTTATCTAATGTTTCATTCCTTGCTCTGCAGCCAGTGAAAGGCTAATGTTGACCTGGATATGTGTATATTAAATATGTCACAACACTAATAATTATTAGTAGCATTAATAACAAAAGAATGGGAATAACCAGGAAGTATTACTAAAGAAGGCTTTCTTATGTTCATACGTATGGTGTTAATTGGGAGCTCTCCAAATTGAGAGTTTGGGAAGTGAATTCCTACAAAGTGGGATGGAAAAGTCCCCAAAAGAGAAGAATACACCTCTGAGCTAGACCTCGCATTGGCCAGTCTAAAATAATAAGTTTCAAAGATATATTTATTACCTTTAAACCTTACAATTATGTACAAATTCAGTGGCTAGGCACTGTACAATTGATTAAATGGTACCATTGTATAAATAATGTAAATCTGTGAAATGGTTAGGTGCATGCATTAAAGTTAGACATTAAGGTTAGAAGTTTGCCTATTTATTTTCATAATTGTTTATGTGATTGATCTGCTGTATGTTCTCTTTCTTAGCTGTGCAGCAAAAAGAGATCACCCAGAGCACTTCCACATCCACTATAACCTTGGTTACAAGTACTCAACCTATTTCTATGGTTACCAGTTCTGGATCTGCAAGTACACTTTCTTCCTCAGTTAATACAGATTTGCCAATTGCAACAGCTTCAGCTGACGTGGCTGCAGATATTGCTAAGTACACTAGCAAAGTAAGTTCTTGAGCAAGGTTTTCTTGAAATCATATTTTGAGGTGAACTTTTCACATTTCTGACATTTCAAATTCTGGAAATAACTCTATTTTCAGGTTGCCATATGTTGCTAATTCATTCTACTAGGAACAGCCAGAGTATGATGAAAGTGCTGAGCCATCTTTTTAGAGCTGGCTGAACACTGTGCTCCCAAGCCACAGTGTGTACACAATAGGCTTCAGCTGCTCAGACACTTTCGACCCTTTCCTTCTCATGTTCTCCCACTGCTGCTTCTTATTTACATTGCATTGTGTTTTGGACCATTTTCTGTGTTTTCTCCTAAAGGCATAGATATCCCCTCTGCATCATATTTACAGTAAACATTGATTGTACTTCAGCTTTGTCCAGTAATACATATAAAAAATGTAGGTTGGTTTTAAAACACTGTATAGCTTCATCAGATGGAAACTTCTTCTAAGTGTGGATTGGTATATCAAAATGGAAGCTAAGTTGTTAAAGGATGTGGTGTAATACTGGTATCATAACAGTGGCAGTGAGGGATAGGACATTAGCTCTTTGAATCTCTCTTTGATCTTTAAATTAAAAAATCAAGGTGAATAGTATATAAGGAAAAAAGTGCAGTATCTAGGCATTAAAAGCACCAGACTGTCAACTTTCAATGTTCTCACTCAACCATATGGTCTGGCTGGGATTGTCAGTGGTCATCAATGTCAGTAAACGTCTTCAAGTTTTTTGCATTGAGTTTCTTCCCCAAAGTCGTGGTTGCATTTTTTTGTTTGTAAATTATATCAATGGCAATTTCTTGGAGAAATACACAGTCAAGAAGTTCACCAGTTGAGGACACTTTAAAATTAGAGTCCTGATCAAACATGTTGTGCTCTACCTTCTAAATAGTCCTGTAAATGTAGGCCCAAATAAAGATATAGAGAGGTACGGGGTGTTCTAATGTGCAACAGAAGTTCACATTAGAGTGATTGAAAGGAAGTGAAAGTGGGTATCTATTAAAAATATATATCAAAGAATATTTTTTTTCATTTTGTCTTTCAGATGATGGATGCCATCAAAGGAACAATGACTGAAATATATAATGATCTTTCAAAAAATACTACTGGAAGTACAATAGCTGAGGTTAGTGCAAGAGTTGCAAAGTAGTATTTTTATATATAAAAGTATCATATAATTATACCTACAAAGTATTGTGAATTGAGACTGTCTGGAGATCCTAATTTCTACCCAGTTTTAGAAGTAAAGATTAGAGTGGTAGAGAAAAACACTGAAAAAATGTCACATGGGCTCTATAAGACAAACAGCAAGAACAGCAGGCCATCAAGCCCAGATCCTTAAAGCTTCTGTTGAGGATTTGATTCTGTTCCACCTTGTTTAAAATCAGAAATGAGGTAGGTTTTCTTAAGGTGTGTATTTAGAGGAAGATTTGAATTTATTTGTAGCACAGTAGCTTGTTCCAGTTATATGAAAGTGACCACAGTTTTTAATGCCTTTAAAAAATCCTGTAATACTTTTTGCATTTTTTATGAAATACTGCACGTTACTTCTACTTGTCTCCAGAGGTAGTACTTAGTCTCTTTTAACTGTTTTCTTAAAAGTTGGGAAAAGCAGATTAGTAATGTAAACTAAGTACAAATGTGAGCAAATAAAGCCCAGTTAAAAGTGTGATCATTTGTTTGGTTTTGCTCAAAACGATGATTTCCTTATTTTGGCTATGATATTTGTATTCCCAACCTACAGTGAATGAAAAACTTGCTTTAAGTCTCATCTAGTTAAAAAAAATAATAAAATAAACGAAATGTCATACTAATAAATACAAGCAAAACTGAGGCTTTTGATTCCAGTCAGAGAAATCTGAGACTTGACTAATTTCAGAGGAAGCAAGAGCAGGTTTATTAGAAGTGTTTTTTGTTTTCAGTCATGTAATTTTTATGGTAGGAAAATCTAGCAGAGAAATATTTAGACTACTTTAGACTTTGGATTGGGGTTTACTGTGGTCTTTTCCTCGTGTTAATATGAAGGAGACTTGGTGTAAGTGATGAACAAGCTCTTTCCTTTGGGCATGTTTTTCTGTATAGTTACTCTGTATTATACACTGCACCCTGTTTATTATGACTATTAAATTTTTAATAGATTCGGCGTTTGAGGATTGAGATAGAAAAACTCCAATGGTTACATCAACAGGAACTTTCAGAAATGAAGCATAACCTAGGTATGAAAATGGCCATCCAAAATCACGTGCCAGTCCATGCTTGCAGTATGTAGTATGTATAACCTTCAGTATATGATACTACAAATTGGCAGGCACCTTTTGAGTATGTACACAAAGTTTGCCCACTTTCTTGGAGATTCTGTCAAGCTCTCTCACTCGTAGTCCCTCATAGTGACAGAGGTTTGTCTTCAGAACAGTATTAGTAGTGGGTGGCTCTTAGCAATCCTGGAATAAGTTCACATTTACAGCTTTATTCACGTAGTGATGAGTTTTTTCAAGTTTGTCAGTGTCCCTTTTGGAACTCTGACATTTCTTCTTTGAGATGCCCAAACTCAGGGGATATTTTGATTGTTAGTTTTAATTTCATGCTGTCTTTACACTCATGAAAACTACTGTTTTCCATTGCTGCTGGGGGGGCAGAAAATGCAGAACTCATCTTCCTTTGCATTTTGAGTAGAACTGACAATGGCTGAAATGCGTCAGAGTCTAGAACAAGAACGAGATCGATTGATTGCTGAGGTGAAGAAGCAGCTGGAATTGGAAAAGCAGCAAGCAGTGGATGAAACTAAAAAGAAGCAGTGGTGTGCTAACTGCAAGAAAGAGGCCATTTTTTACTGCTGTTGGAATACCAGCTACTGTGACTACCCCTGCCAACAAGCTCACTGGCCTGAGCATATGAAATCTTGCACACAGTCAGGTAATCTTGTTTCACAGCTGAGGGGGTTGGGGTGTGTGGAATACACAGTGGCTCAATATTCTTCATTTGCATGGGTGCAGATGTGCCTGTGGGGAGTGACTTTGGACTGGCACAAACAAGTAGTGGCTACTTTCTCTTTTTTCCTTTATTTTAGCTACTGCAACACAGCAAGAAACAGATACTGAAATTAGCACAGAAACATTAAATAAATCATCCCAGCCCAGTTCAAGTGTGCAGCCTACACCCACAGAAACAGCCAGCACCCCTAAGGAAAAGGAAGGTTCAGCAGATAAAAGCAAAGAGAGTGTTACAGTGAGTATCATTGTGGTCACTTTAACAAAAACAATATGTAATCTGAATCCCCCCCTAAGGGCCTCCCTGGATCAGCCAGGAATTTTTGACCATTTGTACATTTCAAAGAGTGTGATTTGGGGAGTGAGACAGGGAGTTGTGGTTGTTTGTTTATGTTTGTTTTTCTTCATCTTGGCAAAAAAATCTCCTTCTGTCCTCTGGGAACACCCTTTCCCCTTTACTCCTTCCCAATAAAACCTTGTGTTGGCTTGTCTCATCCTTCCAGCCAAAGGGGACTGGACCTCTTTCTCTCTCTCTCTCCAGGACCCATCAGTGTAGCTTCTGGTCTGGATCTTTCGATACAAGTTGCCTTCTGATAAGCAATACTGACTGCAGCACTTCCAAGCCCTTCTTGCCTGGGGGTTCAGAGGCCAAGCTCAAGACCTGCATTCAAATCAACTTACTTTATCACAACAGACTGCCACTAGGGTACCACAATGTTCCATAACACTGATACAACAATTCACCTGGATCTACAGTTAACGGAGCAGTGTGCAGTTACAAAATCCTCCATAGCATCTACTCTGATAGTATTCAGTAGGCAAGGATGAGCAAATGCTCTAATAAAAGGGACTCAACATTGCATATATAGAAAATGTTTATAGAGAAGATTCTGCTTTATAGGTAGGGCTTGACTATTAGCAATTTCAGCATCGTTTTTCTTCTGCCCTTGCAAGATTTATTAAATGAAAAATTTTAGGGGGGGGGGGGCCTTATCCTTCAAACCCTTACACATGATCCCCCACATCAGTAGGAGCCTTGTTGTATTTTAAAATATTAAAAGCAAACTAATTTTGTAGTATTGTTATTCCAGCATGATGTCTCACTGAGATAGTCCTATAGAATTGGGAAGCATAGTAAACTAGAGAGCTGTGTTCATTTCTTGACACTTTTGCTACTGTCTGGTGTTAGATCTCTGGGCTTGACACGTCATCTAAGGGAGTAACTTGGGAAACACGTTTGAAGAGGGAAAAAGGATGTGCTGTTCCACCTGAATGCTCTGGTGAAGTTGGTTAAACTCTGGCTCAGTCGATGTTCATATGCATTGTTTGTGGCAGCACAACCTTTGTATTACTGGGGAAATCAGGGATGGGAGAAAAGAAATGATCTAAAACTTTTGCCAGGGAATATTCCAGTTATACAAATCTGGAATTACTTTCACGTAGATGTTCTACCTGAAACATCATGCTGTATACATTGATCATGTTCATAACTCAAATTTTGTTTTATTAACAAAGAAGTAACCTGTGAATTCATTAAGATGCAAATTTTTAACACAAACAAAACATCCAACATAAATTTCATATTATAATAATGATAACAACTAGGTGGAATTTATGTAAAAGCTGAGACTTCTACTGAGGTTGCCTGTGCTGTCTCTGCAGATAGCAACAGGTGTGACAAGCAACCAGCCTATAAAACTGGTCCAGGTACCGCAGACCACCACCTATATTCCAACTACTCAACCCACAATTGTAAGTACAAAATCATCATTTAAAGTCTGCAGTAGTACTGTTCCTGGCATTAAAACTGCTCAGTATTTCTGGGGGGTTGTCTCCATCTGCTGTTCTATCAAGATATGAATTCACTGGTATAGTCTCAACTTGCAGTGCAAAATGTCTTATTTTGCTGTGCAACATTCCACACTTCCATGTCATCATTCACCATTACAAGGATTCAGAAATTGTCATTAAGTACAGCAAAGGCACTGAGGACTGTCAGACTTCCATTTGACATTATTATGTTAGTTATTTGTCCATTTCCTGTATATACTTGACCACAACATCAATGTAAATATATATAATTCATTTTAAATATCTTTTAAATATCTTTTTGTCTATGGTAACCTAAAGAGATTTAATTCTGAGCTATGCTTGATATTCCTGTGACATCTCAGTAACTATGAAAGAAAATATGCATTCACCAGTAGTGTATCTCCCATGCAGCCTTGCACATTAGTGTTACAAAATGATGAGGAATAGCATTGGAATCAGACCTGTTTTTTTCCATCAAAGACTTAAGCAAGGACACTTTAATTCTTTGGTGTCAGTCACAGGAGGTGGGACAGAAGTGAGTTGGATTTTTGTATTGTATGCACTATAATATCCCATTCTTTCAACTGGTCGTGTTCTGCAGTGCTCACTCCAGAGTCTGCATGGCATCTGAGCTGATGTTCTTCTTGCCAAAAGGAAACATGCTGATACTGCACTGGTCACTGAACGGCTCTGCTCAGTGGTGGGTTCAACAGAGAAGCCCATGTGTGGATAACTGTTTTAATATCATAGTAACCATGTACTAATTTAACAGTGTACTTTAATCACACTGTGATTGTGAGGCCTAACTTTGGTTTTCTCTCTCCTTGTGTACACACTCCCACGTGTGCACACCCCCCTGCCCCTGCTGCATGTGTGTGTATGGCCACAAATACCCACACATGCACACACCCACAGTATTTCATAGCCTTTATATTCCACACAAACGTTACTGCTCTTAGTGGGGATCATGACTTTTCACATTCCGAGCAGCATTTTAACTCATTCTGTCTCAACTGAGAGCACTGTGCACCTTTGCAGCATTGGCCCTAAGTTGCTTGGACCGAGTTACCATAACAACAAGGTTTTATATATATTTTAAAATCAAATAGCAGACATCAAAGACGTTAGGCTCTTTTGTGAATAGCTGAGAGGTTATAAGATCATAAGGTGGCTTTGTGTAATATTCAGAAAAATGGCAGTTACCTTCATTGGTTTTCTGTAATTCAAAGTGTATTGGGTTGTGTAAAGCATAATTGGCATGTCTGAAAGGTTTCAACCTTTATTTGTGCATGTTTAAAACTTTGTACACATTTGCATTAGTCTTGCACAGCTACAGACACCTCTGTATTCTAATGACCGCACGTGCAATTTAAATAATTTTAAACCTTAGTGCATGTTTAATATGTATGCAAAATGTACATATGTGTAAAACTGGCAGAGGTGGAAAATTTACCTCTCAGGGAATGATCTTAACACATTTAAGGAGTCTTGCACATTCCATATCCCGATCGCTAGAAGAACTGAAACTTAATTTTTTTGTTTGTGTAAGTGTGTATATTTAAAAGGCAACTGTGGCAACCTTAATTTCCCCACCTGTAGTACTAACAGTGACTTACAGAATGGCTTCTGTAGGGTTCAATTTGCCCTTTGTTTCCAACTAGGAATTTCTTCCTCCGAACAACTTTCAGTGTATCTTCCAGGTACCATTTCCATTGAACCCTCTACACACATCTGAAATCATTACAAAATGGCAGAAATCTTGAATTTACTTAGCAAATTGGTTCTGTGTTTTTTATTTTTTCTGCAGTTAAAATAATGGAAAAATATTAATTCATCATCCTTGCATTCCAGGGAATGGAATGAGTAGGCTTCTGGAAGGCACAGACTTTGTCACAAAGGAGCTGATAAACACTCTAGGCTGAAATCCATCTCAATAGGGATACTTGGCCATCTTTGCTGAATACCATTAAGACACTAAGGTGGTTTCTTAAAACAGTGTGGGGAAACATTAGGCTTCAGTGAACTTGTGTCTCTTCTTCCATTTTCTCTTTGGAATGTCACAGCATCATCAGGGGGAAGATCTGTGTATCCCTTTCAGATTCCTCAAAATCTCGCTTCCTGTTTCTTCTGCAAAACATTGTGAGCTGAAATGGATGCATTTGTTTGATCACTGGGCATCACTGGGATTGTATGAGCACATACCTGCAGTTTGTATGGTACAGACATTTCTAGACTTTCTCACATTTTTTGAGGAAGGTTAAGATACAGACTTAAGATTCAATAAATCCTTTTCCAGATCTTCCAGAGTGATGTGACCTTGACCAGATTGTTTAACGTTCTTGTGCCTTTGTCTCTGCATCTGTAGAATCAATTACCACCTATAGAGATGTCCTGAAACTTCATTTGTCAAGATTTATAAATCATGATCTGTATGATGGAAGTGAAAAGTTTATTCTATATTAATATTTTTACAGGGTGTATAAGACAGTTCCCAGTAATGCTGATGTTTTTTGTTATTGATTTGTGCACAAGTTAACTTAAGTACTTTTTTGTTCAAATGGATGTTCTTTGTTCTCTTCTGTGTAGACTGAACGCATGGGGGAGTTCTTTTTTGGGGAAAAAGATTTAAGTAACGTGTAACAAGAATATACTTATAAACAAGGGTATTTTTGTACTCCAGTTTGATTTGTCAAAACTTTTTCAAATGACAAAGGATTTTCTTAGCCCTTTTTCCTCTTCCCATGTATTAGTTTGGGAAAAATACATAACTGGATGTCGTAGCTATGAAAACCTAATTCTCCAAGCACAGACAGAGTGTGTACAGTACCTGTATGACCACCTGTCCCTGTAATTATACAGCAGTAATAATAATAATTTAAAAACCCTCTTGGTTATAGGAAAGTAATACACTACTTTCTGCCCTGGAATGAAGTAATACTGCAGTAATAAAGGTATTAATTCTTGCACAAAATTGGAACTTGTTCTGGATTTTCCCTGGAAAATAAATCTCTATTTCTGTGGTCATGTTTATGTGACCTTTAACATAACAATATGTTTCTCTTGGTTTTAATCCACAGACCATTCCTGTAGTGGTAAGTCCTTCTGCTGGGACAGTGGCAATGAGAACTGGAGTTCAATATGTTCAGACCACAATGCCAGTCCAAGTACGAAGAGTCTAACTGCTAACAAGAAGTCCATACAATTGTTGGAATAAATATATCTAATAGAAATGTGAAAAATAAACACAGTTCTTTGCATTAACCTCAAAGGTTCAGACTTTAGCTTTGTATATGTGTACAAAGCATTAACTACACTACATTAATGTAAAGCATTAGCGCTGGCTTAGAAAAGCTGAGGACAGGTAAGATCCATATTAAATCTATGCTTCTTTTGTAAATAATGTACAATTTGTGGATGTCATTAGAGTACCATCTCCTTTTTATATTTGTATCGACTTTAACTTATAAAGAGCGTCTGAAGTTGGAAAAGGAAGGTTTAAAACAGCCTTATCACAAGCTAACACTGAAAGCTGGTCTTGGGAAACTGCAGTTACGCATTAAATAGTAAAATCATGAGAATCTGAACAACTTGATTTGTATTTGGATTGAAAAAAATTCTGCACTTTGAAACTCTTGCAGGATTTCTCTGAGCAAACAAGTGTGAAGGGTATCTTTTCTCAGTTAATTGTATTAGGCAAATTATGACATTTCCACTCTGTGAACCTGAAATACGTAAGGATTTACATTGTTTTTTACAATGACCAGACTGTTAACATTTACATTGTTTACAGGTTAAAATTAAGTTAAAATTTCATTCAGTCCAATATCAGAAAAGTTGGAAAGTGTAATACCAGCTGGTTGTAGCACGAGTTCTGATCATTGATATCCAAGATTGAGAAAAGTCAAGTTTGTTCCTATGCTTCACAGTTCAGTTTTCTTTTCTTAAAAATCCTCCAAAAGGACTTTGAACAAGAACTAGGTGTGGAGAAAAACACGGATCGGGAAAAATGGGCAAAGGACTTTTGATGCTGGGCCAGCGCATGTATTATTTATATGATGGAGTTTATGTTTTTATGTAAGCATGAAACAGTACAGTATGAGAGAAAGTAACCCCTGAAATGCTGTCTGTTACACTTATACTGTAGTACCATTTTGTATGTTGTGTAAAACGAAAGCATTGAACAAAGCAAAGGTGATGTATGTATATGAGAAAATTAATTGTATGATATCATTCCAGTACATTCTGTTGTACATTTTAGTCATGTTGATTTCTCCCATTGTTTATAAAAGAATGCGGTTTGTACAGTCTCCAGCTAGTACCCATATTAGAGGGAAAAAGTATTAGGGGAAAAAAAAAAGCAAGAACAGAATATTCGTGAATTGCAGTTGTGTCAAAAATAGCCTAGCTGGCCTTATTTGTGAAGCATAATTGCTTTTAGCATATGGAAGTATTTTTTCACATTTTCTTTGTATAAAATTTGTATTAAACTTAAATATCTTTTTTGACAATTGTGTTTCTTTGTGACTAAGACAGGTGACACACACGATATGCTTTGGGTTTCTCCAATTTTTCAAGAAACTTCACAATTTTTTAATTAAACTGTTTTAGAAAAATGTTCTGTGTTCCTGGATTTCCAGTTTCGTTTCAATCTGGATGAATGTTCATTTCTGCAGTGTCTCCAGATCATAGGTAATTTCAATTATGTTGGGACCTTCTGTCTCAGAAGTGTGGGACCTTTGTATCCCAAGCGGTGTTGGCAGTCCTAAGAAGCCATTTATGTATTGGGCTCAGTAGCATCCATTTTCTCTCAGTTCTAACAGCAGCAAAGGCCCATTGCTTGCTGTGTAACATTTACTCATTGGTTGGATTGGGGTCGCGTAGTCTTGTTTAGGTGTATCTGTGGGTTAGAAATGGGGACTTCCATGAGGAGTACGGTTGTAGCCCTCTGAGAGGGCATGAATTGTGCAAGCCTGCTGTGTGTGTCTTATGTTAGAAGAAACAGGGAGCTAATGACAGAGCTCACTGGAAAATCCTGCAGCTCTTACTCCTGTAGTTGTCTCATTACATGCATTTGGACTTAATGCTCCTGGTGCTGCTGTTTTAAGGAAACAGAGACCTGTTTCAGGCTGTTGTTTGGGGGTTTTTTTATTTGTATTGTATTTGCATTGTATTTTCTATAAAGAGTTTTCTTTCCTCATGGAAATGATAGGTGACCAAATCCTATTAAAGATTTATATAGATATAAAATAGTAACTCCCAACAAGAGTTATCTGGTCAAGATCAAGGTATCATCTGGGATGTTCTGGTGCCTATTTTTTCCACATTTTGGCTATCTATGGTATGAAGTTCATTGTTTTTCTGAGGATTGTTTTGCATTAACCAAGGCGAAGAAAGAACTCATCTCTGGCTTGAACATTACGGGGTGGATGCGATACAGATTTAAAAGATGGGCTGTGACTTTATTTACTGTATGAATGATCGAATACTATGATGAGGTGTAAGCTGCATCTGTCACTTGTGTCCAGAGTATCCCTTGACCCTGTGTAGGGTATCCTTTGCTTAATTTGGATCTAGGTATTTGGGGAAAAATACCGTGCTGGGTCTGGAATTTTTACCTGTTTCTGGTGGTGGTGGTTCATCAGCTGCGGTACCTGACTCGGTCCTGGACTGAAGGCAGAGTCTGGACAGCTGTCCTGTCTGGCTTCAAAGGGTGGTGCCAGTGATCAGGTGTGGGGTTGGTGGGGGCCAGGGGGTAGTAAATAATGAAAAGCCTCTTTGGCCATACACCATCTTGGGAAAACTTCTCACCCCTCAGCTACGGGCACTGGGTGTCCCTTGGGTTTGCTATCCCGTTACAGCCTGCTGAAAGATGTGGGCATATTACTGCTGCTTCCTCTGGTTTTGGGGACAAAATTAGCTTATCTTGGAGTTTGAGCTTAGAAATCGCTGTATCATCTTCCATTATCACATGGGCCTTTAGTTAGGCAGAAGGAGGGGAGATTGACAGTGGTGTTTCTTATATGGGCCAAACAACTCCAAGCTTTACCAAGCTGTGGCAGTGTTTGCCTAGTTTTAGTGTTACTTTGAGGGATGTAGGAGCCAATACCACATTCAAGGTGCTCTGAGGTTTGGTTTTAGCCCCCAAAATGTCATGCTCTGAATGGAATTTATCATAGCAAGGTTTCTGTTGAGTGTTATTAGATATCAAGCTCTGTTCATGCTGAAGCTAATTAAAACTTCAGTGATAAAAAGTGGCTCTGATGAAGCCTGCAGTCTGTTACTTCAGAACAACAGCAGTAAGTGGGGAAGGTCCTTACCTGACAGAGAAAAGAGATGATGGAGGAACATCAGAAGAGCAGGAAAAGGTAACACAGCAACATTAACCACTCTAAGGAAAAGTGAGAGGAATTGCTCTGGCCCTTAGAGCCCAATCCTTGGGGCCAGAGCAGATACGCATTTTTAAGTAAGTTCTGGGTTTTTCAGAAATAAAATACATATGTCTGGGGGCTGAGGCTCACACTGGCCAGGAAGTGTTTGCCCTGGCTGCCAGGTGAGACTCTGCTTCCTTTACAAAAAATTACAAAATCTGTTAAGATTATGGCAGAGGAAGGCTCTGAGCATGAAATGATGGGAACATCAGCAGTCAGCAACGCATCGTTCTAAAAAGCTGATTTCTTTTACTCTGCAGCACTGTATTCATCCTAGGTATCTGTAAGGAAACGAGAAAGCAACGGATGCTTTTGGAAATGTGATGAATGTCATGTCAGTGTACAGGTGCTGTCAGTTTATTTTCTTGTTTGGGAAAGTATTTTGGTCAAACAGTTAGAAAGGCGCTGTGATAGCAGCTACTGCACCCTCATGCTTACAGTCCCATTCATGACTTCAACCTGTATTATCTTACCAGGTGGATCTTTCACATCCCCCTTTTCTAGTTAAAATACACAATGTATTAGCAGGTCAGACACATACTAACGGGTTTTGGTATCAGCTACACATTTTAATAATGGCTTTGGTTCATTTACCTCAGACTCAGCTATACTGCAAATTATCTGGGAACCTTGTCACATCATTGTACTCCAGGCTGGTTAGTGCTGTGACTAAGCAAGGATTTTATGCTGTAACAATGTCAAAATACATAAAAACTCAGGTGAAAGAGCTGAGCAAGGCCTGTATGTGTTTGTGTGTTCTCAGGCCTTTTGTATGTTTATGAGTAAAAAGTTGTTCTAGATCCCCTCTTCCAGCCATTGCAGATTGGCTGGAACAGGAACTCCTGATACTCTTGCTGGAGTGAGAGATGAATGTGGGCCACAGTGACTGGAAGGAAGGGACCTGACTGCTAAGCAGTGCTGGTGTGCACAACCCCCATCAGCTGTGTCACCCCTGGGTAAGCAGAAGTCATTAGCAGGGAGGGATATGGAGGAATCCCATAGCAATGGTACATGGAGCATGAGCAGGCACTAACGCAGAACAGGCCCAAAGCTCTGCCAAGAACTTTGGAGACAAAACCAGGAGAGCTTGAGACTCTTTAAGTACATCCAGGAAACAAAATCTTTTAAGAAGCTTTAGGAAAAAAATCAGTACTCAGATAATTGACTCAATTAAGTCAGGTGTTGAATTTGGAATGTCAAGGAAGAGCAATTAGCTGATTGACAGGGTGCTAAAAGCTGAAGTTGTGCTTCCCTAGGAGTCTGCCATCCCTGGCATTTGTTCCTCTTTCAAAGGTTTTATTTACAGGTGTGCTTATCTTGCAAGCAGCTGTCAATTCTCTACTGAGTTTGATTTCCTTGACTTGTGATAAAACTTCCTATTTGTGGCATTCTTACATCTGGAAAACCTTGAGGGGAAAATTCTGCCCGACTTGCTTCTCAGCAGGCCCCCGAGACAAACAACACCTCTGCTAGAAACAGCACATTTGATTTTGTTTTGTGTTGTGCTCAGCCCACAGAGCAGCTCTTTGCGAACGCCTCCAAAGTGTGTACTCACAGGATGTCTGACAAGCAGAGCTAACGTGTTGTACAGCTGCTGCACGGCTGCTCCCTCTTGAGCCTGAGAGTGAGATGGGATTATTGGGGGATCAGATTTTCTGTTTTAGTCTGGCAGAAAAATCCTCTCTCAGATCTAGCACTGACTCTGTTTCCCGAGGTGAATGTTTTTTTGACATTAGGAGTATTGCTCAGGCTTGTGTAGCTCTTGTGTCACACTTGTAACTTGTGTGACCTTTACTTGTTTGATCTTGATTCACACATGCTAGATAAGGGGATTTTATTACTCGATGCATCTCTCTCTCTAACGTCTTGTCCCAGTGAGGCTCTGATC
This sequence comes from Aegotheles bennettii, assembly GCA_013398125.1. NCBI lineage: Eukaryota > Metazoa > Chordata > Aves > Caprimulgiformes > Aegothelidae > Aegotheles > Aegotheles bennettii. The sequence continues at coordinate 1,115,939 of VZRW01007582.1, read as the reverse complement.
CTTCTGAGGTTATCTGGTGCCACAGCAAGCAAGCGTGAGCAGTTTTGAAAGTGAATCAGATTCATCCAGGCCCAGAGAATTATTTTGACAGCAAGAATTAACAGCCCAGCTCAGCAGAAATCCTAAAGCTGAAGCTTACTTGTAGATGCATTTATTTACATAAAAATAAATATGCACAGCTGCAGTATTTGCTTGTCCTTTATCTTCCTTTGCAGGACATGTTAGATTTGCTGAGTGCCCACGTGGTCTCCCAGCAGATGCAGTCACTGACTGTCTTCAGTCTTTGCCCCACCAACAGACACAACAGCTGGCTACAGGCTCCATTTTGCACCCAAGGGGCTCTGTTCAGCCTTGAAACGGGGTGGACGTATTCTACATATACCTCTAGATTTCCAAGAGTGGCTGGAGAGAAGGCAGGTAATCTAGTCCCCCAAAATGTAAACATGTTTTTATTTAATGCCTTTCACTCATCACAAGGTACTTTTTCCCCACCCCAAACCCCCAAAACCAAGATGGCAGCATAAGGCACCGTGTAGACACATGCACAGTCCACATACCACCTATGTAAGATTTAAAAACACAGCTATAGTTCTTACCAACAGTACCATGTGTCCTTATTATTAATGTACAATATGATTCTCCCCAGGGTTTGTTCTGGAGAAATGAACTATTAATTTAGAATGGTAAGACNCCACCCCAAAAAGCCAGATTAAAACCACAGGTACAGAGCTTAATACCAGAATAATGAGATTAGTTCATAAATTAAAAAAAAATACAAAAAAAAATCAACAGTTTCACTCTTATTTTCAGAAGGTCCCATGTGATGTGATGTACTGTGCAGAAACTCCTTACTCTGTCCTCTTCCCCTTCCAAAAGCAAGAAAACTGACAAGTAGACCCAAGACTTGTAGTGTTTGTCGTTGATGGCAAAAAGGCAGTTACAGCTCTATGCATCCAGCTTAGCCATATAACTGCAGGATCCCCAGTGAGTTATCTGAAGGCTTTTCCTCTGTCCAAAGGAAGAAGGACTTGACACAACGTTCTTTGGCTGTAAGTTCTTAAAGGCTTCCACTGAAAGGGTTCTCCTTCAAAAAAAAGAAAAACTGCAGTTGCTGTGGGATTTTTTTACTGAGAAAATGTTGAGGAACAGGTGGAACCGATGTAATAGTTTGAGTGAAGCCCTCACAGTGCTAAGATGTTGGGGTCTGCTACAAATATTCAAGTTCCAAGGCGTGCCGAAGAGCTTCCAGGTCAGCATGACAAGAGATTCTCCAGAATGGCATGTTGTGCTAGAGTGAAACCAAAAGAGGGTATTTTTTGGTTTTAGTTTAATACCGAGATCAAAACAACTTTCTTAGTTTGCACCCTCAGAACAGAGCTTTGTACCTGAGCCACAGGATTGTCACAGGCAAGGAGGCTCATCTTAGAAAGGGAGGGAGTAGGGAGTGTTAATTTGCTGATAAACCTTATCCTATGCAGAGAGAAAGACTGATCCTCCACAGTTTGGAGTGTCCTCCTTCAGCTGATGTAGGATGTGGGCTGACTTTCTGAATGAACTGGCTACTAAACTTTATTCTCCCTGTTTTTCATGGATTGATCAGGAATGTTTCCAGAATCGTAGTCCTCCTGGGAACACTTGCACTCAGTGATGTTCACCTACTGTAACAAGCTGTATGGGAATCTTAGACTCTCCAGAAAGCATCATAATCTTGTCCTGTACCACCAATTTCAAAGTTGTCCTCCTTACTACCAGTGAAAGCTGTTGCCAGTGCTTCACAGACAAGTAAACAATATATATAATCAAATGAAGTTGTTAAAGTTTACAAAAAATGTAAACAAAAGAATACAATACCACACAGAGTCAAAATGCTTTCTAATAATTCCCGACTTGACTGGAAGAGCAGGTCCTACTGCATTGTCTGGAAATGTAGGAACTGGTATCATTGCTCAGATCAGCTATTCATTTAGTAGAACACTGCTGCCTCAGACGAAGGCTTATATGCCACCTTGTCCTCGAGAAGCTTTCCTAATTCCCATTTTTGAGAGAGTATCTCTTATTCATCTCTTGCCTCCCTGTTTTTCAATTCATATTTACTGTAATAAACCTAAAGGCATGTACACAAATGTCCAAATTCTAACCAGTCAGTTCCACTTGAATCTTAATAATATCTGGACAAAATCTGGAAAAGTCAACTATCTGTGACCTACTGTATCATCTTTATAATATCTTGATTCACAGTTCTTGAAAATTGTGAATATACTCTAGGAAAACCAGACTTGCACCTGAAAAAAGGACAAAGTGTCAACTTTTTGAAGTGCTGTGAAACAAGTGCAGTTCAATTCCGCAGGGGACCTGAGATGGAAACTGTAATCTGGTAAGGTACAGAGAGTACTCTGAAAGCATCACCATAATAGCATAGTTTTGCAATCATTAGCAATAGCTCTGATGCCATGGTGGCTTGCAACGAAAGAGAACCTCAAAATATAGAGAACTTGCTTTTAGATGTGAAATACAGCTCTTGGTATGTTCTGGTCACCCTGGGGTTTGAACTGGATTTTGTTTCTTATCAAAAAGAGTGAAAGCTGTTTTACTTTAGATCAAAGACACAGCTTGTTTCTGCACTTAGGCTTTATAACAACATTTGGGACTGTGATTTTTCTCAGCTGCATCCCAAAATACCAGTCTCCATACATGCAGGCAAACAAAGCCTTAAGTGACAGAGCTTGCTCCCCTTCCAGCGTGAGAATAAAATTTCTGAGTATTTTATCACTGTAAAGAATTGATCTGTAAACATACTGCTTCTGTTTAAATGGCTCAGACAAAGCTTTAGAGAACATCTACTTCATGACAGGTGGTTCTGATGAAGGGAGATGTTCCTTTTCCAAGTGTACCTACCTGTGTAAAAACAACTCCAGTGGTTCCAGATGTTGATTTCACAGAGTGTCTATTTACACTCCTCTAGTATTTAAATACCACTAAGGCTTCCCTCTGGTATGTTGTCTACCAGTAAACAAATGTTTCTTTTAAGCTATTTATCAGTGTGTGTAGAGACAGCAAGCAAACACAGACATCTGAAGTGACTGGAATCCATTGCTCTGCAATTTCACTTTGGGGGGAAAAGTTATTTCCTTCTGCCCACCCCTCCCCTGGTTGTTACTAAACCCCTTCCATTAAATGATCTATTTTTCTTTCTTAAATGAGAAGAGAACTTGGCCTCCCAGCCACTTCTGTTGTTGAGCATTTACAGATTTATTACTCATCAGACAGGTGAAGAAAAATGACCCACTAAAATGGAAATGTTATCAGTGCTGTCGGCAAAACAGTGAAAGGCTCTCTGCCTGCCCCCCACCCTGGGCTTTTTGTATACAGCTCAGGTGTGCAGAAGCCTTGACTAATGATTGTCATCAATCAAAGGAGGCCACAGCCCAGCAAAGAATGTGCCCTACTAATGGGAGAGCTGCTTAGGCCAGGAGACACAAGCAAGAGGGCTCTTGAAATCCTTCCTATAGAAGATTATTGAACCTTCCCACTTCTTCATACATCCAGAGAGCCTTTGATGCAGTCATGTTCACTGACTCACTACCTTTGAAGTATGGCACTGGGCTGTCAAAAGCAGGAGGCTATTATCACTTCATTCCCAGTCATGCATTTTGGACTCTTCTCTGACAATTCCTTAACCCTTCATGAACTAACCAAGGCTTTTGTTGCTTTGAAGATGACTTAAGATACAATTCTGGGGATATTTGCCAGGACCCCTTTGTTCCTGAGCTTGTGCACCAAATGAACTCAAATTTGCTTGGAAAGTCTTTGCAGGATCTTCATTCAGAAGGAGATACCAGGTCCTCCAGAACAAGGTTCACCTGTACAGCTAAGTTCATGTGATGTAGTATTTTGTACATCACCTGATCTACATCAGTCATCTGTGTGCCTATTAAAAATTAGTTTGCTGAAGATGGGGCTCACGCTCTCAGCTCCTGCATCTCAACTCACGTGCAATGCTCCTGAAGCAAATGCTGCTCAGTTGCATTTCTGCAGTGACATCAGGAACACAAGACCCAGGATGCACAAAGACATCTTGCAGATAATGGCTTGCTATCAACAAATTGTATTCTTGTCCCTGTAAAGCCAAATAAATGGAGATTCCAAGCAAGTTTCTGTTCTAAAGATTAAGAAATGAAAACTTTAGCTGTTCAAGTCTCATGTTGTACAATTTAGTTGATGTACCTGACTGCTTTCCTTCAGGTCTTTGGTTGGTGCTTTCTACCACTCCTGACTGATCTCTCATACACAGCAGAAGGTATTCCTAGCTGGATCTCTAAATTTCTCCCCACTTCAACTAAATCACTGTAAGCAGAATGTCAGTTTTGGTCTTCTCACGTTTTGCTTTTATCTGTTTCAGGCTCTGGGGTTCAGACTTCTCTCTTCTTACAGTCTACCGAAACAAAAAAGCTTCAACTGGTCCCTGAAACCCCAGTTCTCATTTCCCAGTGAGTGGACTGTGTGTACTGACTGGAGGACTAAACTGGCTGCACAGGTTAGTCCACTTAATTCTAAAGCTACTCACGTCGGCGGGCCACATCTATGAGCATGAAACATAACCAAGGGCTTGTTACTCCTGATCATATGGCTTTTGCAGTTTCTGTTCTACTTTGTATTCAGTACACCTTCCCAATATCATTTTACTTGTGAAATGAATCACATTGACCTGTAAATCATTAATAAGGGCAGCAACTGAGTACTAATCCCTTTGGTATTCGCTCTATGATCTCAAAGAGTCATAAATGTAAATACATATATGTATATATGCATATCTAAGAAGTAATTCAAAACTAATTCCAATAATTTGAAATTTACAAAAGCAGCATGTGTAGATCAGAAATTCACCCTGCTTGTTCCTTTTCATGTGTTTAAAGCCATTCTTACTAACCAAGAATGATTCCTGGAACATATGACACACTGACCACCTGAAAAATGGTACCAGCTGTCAAGGTGGGAGGATTTACTCCAGGAAATTTCTCACAAGGTTGTTAAGTATTATTAAGAAATTAGACCAATTGTAAACTGTTTCAAATGGAAGGAGCTTCATTAAATGCTTAAGTAAAGAAAGGGTCATTGAAATGAAAACTTGAAAGAATTCAGCATAGTATCCACAAACTGTACCTTTTTTGCTCCCTGCTCCTCTTCAACACCATCTCCTATTACAATGTACACGGCTTTCCTTCCAAACCTTTGCATTATTCTCTCAAAACAGCTCTCTTTCCCTAAGCAACAGAAAAGAAGACACATTTTTTTTATCTGGATACATACAGTAGGTGGTGCTGACATTCAGGCACTGGAACTGGAGCTGGGACCTAACTGAACTTGCTACATTCCTCATTTTCTTTTGAAATTAGAACATAATCTTCATCTGAGATGGATTCTCTCCATCTCATGACAGCTACTAGCATTTTCTTTATCAGCCAAGGCCTTCCAAATGTGTCAGTTTTCTGTAAGCTTTGTGACTTTGACTGCTTAGGCTGGCAATTGGTAGACTGATGTGATGCTCATGGTATTCAGCTTCAAAAGCCCTCTTCTGTTCATTGTGGTTGCAGTAAAAACATGAAAATACAAACCTCTGAGGTTCAAATAGTTATACCAAAAAGGACAGAACATGAAAAAAAGCCTCAAGCCAACCCTATCAGTATCTATTACTCACACAGCTTTGTAAAGCTCGTTCAGCGACCCCTATGCGAGAACAATATCCAAACGGTGTTTCTGTATACAACAGGTCCAACCAGACTGTCCTCTTCCTAGCTGGATGCAGCTGAACATTCCACATGCAGTAGATGTTCCATATGGTGGCTATTTTTCAGGCTCACTCTCTCCCATGGAGACGCTTGGGATTAAGTGTGGGCAGTCATGATGTGAATCCGAGATGTGTAAACATGGAGTGAAAAGTAAAGTTCCTACATTGCTTGTTGCGATCAGGCTGAACGGATGTGCCTGACTTAGGGATAAAATGTCAATCTATCTTTAGTGAGGCCTAAGTTAGTTTGCTCTTACCTGTTTTTGTTGCACTGTAAATGTTTTCAATGGGGAAGACAGTGCCCAGTCCATAGAGAAGCACTTTAGCGAGAGCTGGTATAAGCTGAGTTGTGGTGACCAACACATTCACACAGTTAGGCCTAGAAAACAGAAGTTAGTAAAAGTGGCAATCTGTGTTTCTCTCTTTTACTCTAGACTGAAAGATGACAGGAAGCAAACCTTTCCTGCAACTGGAAATTCACAAACCATTGGGAGATTATGCAGCTAGAAGCAGATAATGTGAGTACTGGTAACAACACTTTATCAACTTAGTAAAATTAAAAACAAGCATAAAACAAACTAGCAGCAGTGATGCAGTCTTACTGCATGCATGCCAGGATCTATTTTGTGGGCATATAACCACCATGTAGTAATGTCCATGCTGGGTTCTTTGACTGAACATGTTCAGGGACAGAAAGGCCCTTTTCTCCCTTTCCTACTCTCTTGCAAATTTGCTCACATGAAAAGTGTGCCACAGATGAGGTAGCCAAGGAAAGGCACTGAGTTTTTCTTGCTCAGTTCATCATCTCAAGCTCACCCCAATCCTTGATAATACAAACAAATGTGGCAAACATGTGCAGACTGGCCTCCCACAGGTTTGGCCAGCAAAGTCCTACAAATGTGTCTCGATTTGTTTAGAGGGGGGAAAAAAAGGAAGCAAAGGAGATCCTGGATCAAGCCTGTAGGCAATTCTTTAAGCTGTTCTTACCGGGAATGTATCAAATTCAGTGCCTTCAGAGCATGTGTGAGCCAGAGATCAGTCAGCGCTTCAAGTTCTGCTCTTAACTGCAGCCAGGTTTCCCTCTTAGGAGCTCCTATTAAACCTGTAAGCAGGGAAAGCATCTTTGCAGAAGCACAGAAAGGGAGTTGCACGGCTTTGTATGCAGAATGCCAAAGGGCTCCTGTCTGTGTTCTGAACCCTCTCCCTCCCACTGCTCCTATCTTGGCACTCGTGTGGGCTGCTCCCCTTTGCCCACTGCCGTGCCACTCCAAGGCTCTGCCTTGAGATACATGAGGCCCAACTGCACCACACTCCTACAATACTGCAGCTCAGCTTCCTTTCTCTGAACAAAGAATACAGCAACATCCTGAGTTTTGCCTACCTGAGCAGGTATTATAGCCTACCCTGCAAATCCTGTACAGAACCTTATTTAAGGATGACTGCTGAAACACTTGCTCACTACACCCTCCTTCACAGCATATTCCTAGCAGGCTCCCAAGGGTTTGAGATGAAGGGCACACTTGTTGCCTGGCCAGAGACACTTACCCCCTACATTGTTTTTGTAGGTGTTGTACATCTCTTTCACCCGACGGTAGCGGAATGCTAATTTCCTCATCCAGTCGACTCCCCCATGAACACCTGAGCCCAGACACAGATTTGCACTGGCAGTTGAACTGTGAAAGCCATCTGCTGAGAAGTTATATGTGCTGGGAAAGGGAGGAGGGAAGAGGAAAGGTCAGTATAATTACGTGCCATGTCAGGGCACTGCAAAGCACAAACTAGCATTTCGGTTACAGCAGCAAATCTTTAGTGTTCTCTGCAGAAGGAAAAGCCTCTTCCCTAAAACACTTCATTGTTTTCTGTGCTGTTTACACACCAACTTCTCATAACAACCAGCCATAAAAACACAAATTATGAAGCTCTGTATGAGCTTTGCACATCTCATTCTTGTGCCGATTACCAGGACTCTGCAGAGAAATCTTTGGGAAAGGTAGATGTAATTGTACAGAAGTAGTTTTTATGTACATGATGATCTAACTTATACAGATAATAGTAATGTTTGATGCAGTTTTCATACAAGTTTCTACCAGTGACAAGGCTCTGGCATGGCAAGGTCCATAATCCTCACCACTAAACCCATTCACTACAGATTGGGCAACAGGAAACCTTTCAATCTGATTTTGAAGCATTTTGGCCCCAGCTGTGCCAACTGCCTGGCCAAACTGTATCAGAAACTAGTCTGATTGGAGTTCAACTTCATTTTAGGTATATTTCCCAGAATGGTTCAAAGCTCAGTATAGTCAGGGCTTGACAGTAGGCACAGGCATATTAATGTGAGAAACGGGACTCTGCTTCTGTGCTTCATAAATGCAGACAGCATGGAGCCAGGGAGGGGAGAGGGCACATGGCTGAGAATGTTATTTTACATCACTGACCAGCCCCCTGCTATTTTCAAACAGCTGGGGACTACCTGACCTGCGGCTTCCAGCCTGGAGATCCCATACCTTAGATCTTGACCATTATCATCTGATGATACATCATCTATGTGGATCTGGTCACAGTCCTGAGAAGTGTATGAAAAAAATTACAGCAGTAAGTGCGTGCTCTGAAAAACCTTTTGAAAGAACGTAATGAAAAATTACTTCAAGGGTAATATTAAGGACATAAAACCTTACATATTGCTAGTATTGTCTGGCAGAGTCTAGCCAGTTAATTGTTAGGAACACATATCACATAGCACTTACACGAAATAGGAATAGACAGAGTATGTGTGAGCTGCTGTTATCTAAGGGCACAACAGCTTTTGAATAATACAGTAAGTGAAACTCCTTCCTATGCAGACAGGAGGGAGAGAGAAGTTTGTGTTTCAGCCAGGAAAACTGTTTTTTAAACTTCATATGCATGATAAGTCAGAGATTTGGCAGCCTTTCCCCCTGTGAGAATACTGTTTTGGACAGGAGGTGTATGCCCACATAATTATATGGGGAGAAGATCTGTCCCAGAGAAATTTCCAGAGACGCCTGTCCTGCTGGTGTTTTCCCAGTTTGTTCTGAGGGGGCTGAGCTTCCTTTGATGTGCAGGGAAGCTGGGCTGAAGCATGAAGGCGGCACCCTTTCATAGCCCCAACCACAGACAAGGTTAAGGAATAATGTGTGTCAGTAATGAGGAAATCTTTGCACAGGAAATTTAACCAGAATATACACTTGGAGTTCAGCCTACATGCAGTATGTACTCTAGATCTTATCTTCCAAAATTCTTCATTGTTTGAATGGTGGAGGCCCTGCCTCAAAAATCTGAGAAATGTTATTTCTTTGGTTTTTTTCCTAGTCTGAGCATTAAGATTAGAAAGAGAAAAATCAGGAAGCTTCTCCCATCACCTTAAATTTCCTTTTCCCATGACCCTTGCAGGAAGAACAAACCAGAAAGCCTTCAAGCTGATGAACACTATCTTTTGTTTTGGTTGATTTTTCAACAGAGGTAAAAGCACTTGGTACAGCAGGACTCCGAAGTCAGACCAACTGCAGCTAACCAAGATACAGCTATTCTTCACCACTTCAGTATTCTGTGAACCACAGAATTTCTTACTTTCCTTACACAGTTATGAGTTTTACTAATTACTTGAAACTAGCTCCTTTCAAAAAAGAGAGAAAAAAATCCCCAAACAAGTAATCAAACTTGCTATCAGTGGAAAAATGTCACAGATAGTTCTTGCCCGTAACCATGAGATTTTCTGCAGCATTTATTTTAGATAATTCTCAGAAAGACACACAATTTTATCTTGTTCTCATCTCACCAGTCCCCTTATCAGCCTATCACTGGGGTGTGTATTTCTGTATACATTTGGAGCCAGCGACAGAATAGGAGATCTCTGCTGGCACCTCTCTCTCCCCTTCACCCCCATCATTTTTTAAGCCCCCTCCCCAATAGCTGTTGTGAGCCACGCTGGGATAGTATCGATGCAGCCCACTCCAGTTGTATGATGCAGGGCATTAAGTCAGGGGAAAGGTATTTGTGGAAGGATCTGTTTTTCTCATTTGTGAATGAATTGTTCTGTACACTGAAGTGTGACAACAGTAGCTATCACATTTCTAACTTAATAAAATACCATGACACTTGGTGAGACGCTACCTCATAGTCCGCCGGCTGAGCCTATCATGTTACTGGGTGAAACACAGGGAAGCTGGTTAAAGCAAGAATGTGGACCATGTTTTACTACTCGGTTACAAGACTAATTTTTCATTCTTGCAGAATTTCCTTGAAATCTCAGTGAGTAGGGAATTAAGGCAGGATATCTGGGGTGCTGAAAAGAAGGTCCAGATTGTTTGAATGGAAGTCTGTAATGAGGACATACCCCAGTTTTCACATCTGCTGACTTTTAAAAATGATACTCCAGGATCTCAGAGGTATATAATGTGTGGCACGTACAGCCTGTAACTAAATCAAAGGTGTAAGAACTCAGTCAGCCGTCTTAACTCTGGGAACTGAACTGTTTTTACTGTTGTGAAGTCAGTCTGTGCTACACAACCTGCCTTCAGGTGGGACCAGACCCTTGTACCCACATGTAAAGGAGCCTGAGCTAATGCGGCTTTGAAAGGGTACTGCAGAAAGCCTCTGCTGCCTCCTGGTGAAATACAAGCTGTTCCTGAGGACAATGCATGGAGAAGCTCATTCTGTTATCACTTACACTCCCTCTGAATACTCTCAGGGTAGTGTCATGCAACATATGAAAACAACTTCTGAATGCACAGGTTGTCTATCTGCGTATCAGAACTGTGTTACAGATTTTTAAACATCTCGTGGATTCATTGACCAGTTGAGCTTGCATCCCTCACTAGGCAGGGGTTAACAGCTCCCACCACACAAAACCTCCAGGGATGGCTCTGAAAGGCAGTAACTTGTAAACACACTAATCCACTTGTTTGTTAATTCCTCATCCCCTCATCAGTCCTCCTGTCCTTAATACCTGTTTTCCAGAGTGCCAGACAATAATACCTCCAGAAGGACTGGAGGTGGAAGGTACTAGTCTTTAGTCAGCATTGCACTGTGAACAAAAGGCATCTGGGAGAAAAAGCATGATCCTGGAAAATCCAGCTCTTCACTGTGATCTGTAACTTTGAGCAACTCCTTTCCTCCCCAGTTTCCCAAAAGGGGAACAGGGAGTGAGAATGCCTCCTTTCAAGTGAATATTTGCTGATATATTTTGCACTGTGATCAGAGCCCTTTGTACACAACACCTTGTATGGCCTAGAATTGCATTCCGTAGGGATTTAATCTGCCTGTACTACTGCAACTGCAAGCAGGGATGATACAGTCAACAGGCATGTAAGTGCTACACGAGTGGATGAGTTAGTGTGGCAAAACCACACTAGTACTGTTTCAACAAATGGCTCAGCAAACACAGGCTTTGCTTGTCTGGATTATGTTGCTAATGACCTGCAGAAGGGGCAATGCTTGTGTCACTGCACAACCTGCGAGTGCAACAAACACCCTGGCTGCCCTTGTCAATGTTTGGTGCCCTGAATCTTTGCTACCAGGCAGGCACACCACTAAGCTGTGCTTCAACAAGCTTCAACCTCCATGACTGCCCTGAATAATACGGAAAAAAGTCCAGCTTCTAGACTGAAGTTTAACTTAAAGAGTTAACTTACTGACAGAAAATCCCTTTCTGTCAAAAGACCAAAAACGTCTGGTAGGAATCTAGGTCTAAAGCTTCTCCAGTCATCCATCTGCCCTGAGGACCAGTGATCAGCTCCCTTTTATCCAACTAGCCTGAGGCTTGGGGTGACCTGAATGGGAAACTGGCCCCTTCTACTGGGCTGCAGCACTACGAGAGGATGGGTTGCAGCAGGTTATCTGAATGGATCTGCTGGTTTGCCTTTTCACACACCCAAGATTCCCACTCCAGAGCACAGCAGGAAAAAAGCATCCAAACAATGCACCCAGGAAAAGGGTTACCCAAATCCCTTCTGGGTAAACCCTGAAAACATATAAAGCCTTGGCTAATGGCACAGTCTCAGAATCATTTTTTGACAGAAAAAAGAGAGTATTCCAGTTCAGGCTCCTCATTCAGACTCTGAAGCCAATTTTTCGCTACGATGTGAAATCACGTCCCTACCAGACTAAGGACGATCACACAAATGCTAGTAAGGGCTGGGCACACCTTGCTTTATCTATGGTCAAATATTTCAGCCTCATCAGGCACTTTCTGGGACTGCTTCAAAAGGGCTTTACACCCTGGCAGCACGTTCTACTCTGCACAGCACTGCACACTGCAGCCAGCAAGATAAACTGATCTCCTGTGCCAAAGCAAGGTAGTAACTGATTTCCTCCTCCAGCCTGCCTCTCTGGTGAGGATGGGTGACTTTTCCTCCACTTCTCCCCCTGCTTCCACCTGTTAGGATCAAGGCCAGCCATGCTCTGGTTGGTTCAGACTGCTGGGGCCCCCAAAATGCCTGAACTTGGCTATGGACTTGTGCCAGAGAAATGTCTGGCGATGTTTAGCATTATCTAGTAATAAAGTATTCTTGCCTTGGTCTCGAATGGGACAACCATCTTACCGCTTTCTCGGTTACAGCTTCTTTCACCCTGCCCCACCACAGAAGATGGTCAGAAATGGTTTCAGCCCCATGTGTTTTTAGTTTATTTTGTCTTGTACAGGCCAGTGTTATACCACATGATGGTGCTAATGTATATGGTAATGTTTGTGGGTCTGGAACTGAATCAGCTTCTGTGCTTGTTTTTTATCAATTTATTTTTCAAGGATATAATTCACTGCATTTTTTTTAAGCCTAGCACCTGATCGTGTATGATCCCTAAATATCACTTTGTGAATACTTAAACCTGACTTTTATTTATCATCCTAAATGAAGGAGTAGGGTGGTTAACGAATGGAGATGGATGACTGTTCTGGCAAATTCTTCCAAACTGAAATGGCTTTTTTTGGAAAATGAAATTTTGTAAAGAACATTTACTTCCCTTTAATTCTCCCTCATCCCTCATATTCTGCATTGAAAAGGCTCAGCTAAAACCAAACCAACTTGGTTTGGTTTGGGTTTGAAAACAACTTTGGTTTGTTTCACTTATCAGGCATGCGTGAAAAGGGAAAACAGATTTTTTTCAGTAGAAAATGTTGTTCTCTTTCCATCTACCTGGGCCATGCATCTTCACTTAAAACTTCCCTTTAGATGTCTTATGTCCTTTTACACACTCTGGCAAGTCCATTAAAGTTAAATTGACTCACTCATCCAGCTGCCAACTTTGTGTTACTCAAACAAAGCAGGTAAGCTGTTAAGATAGTCTAGGAAATCAGCAAAAATTGCTTCTCTTCTCAGGCAGCAATAAAATAGCACTAGCAACATCTCTGAAGCCCCAGCGAGTTAGAGACAACTTCCCTTAATGTTTTGCTAAACAGACGTGTCTTGTAGCACCTGCCTCTCTTTCTGTGTTGGAGATAGAGCCCAGTTATTTTGCAGAAGGTTTTGATTTCTATTTGGAGACACAGTGCTAAACATTCACTCTTCACTGGACTAGTTCTTACTGAGTTACACAGTCCTCCTGGAATGAGAGTTCTTTATCTGAGAGATTTTTGTTTAGTTTTTGCTTCCTTAATGTCTAGAAACCACAAAAGAAACACAACATATTAAATTTTGATAATTAAAAACTTTGCTCTACTGTAGTGGCTGAAGAAGAACGTGAGAGGTCATGTGAGAAAACTGATTTAAGGACTTTGCTTCTAGTGGCCAAAGCTGTTACTGACTGAAAAATGTGCAGAATTTGACTGAGGTCAGACAATTTGCTACTTGATTTCATGTTTTAGAGCAGTAAGGGAAGCAAGGAGAAAACTTGTTTTAAAATTACATTCCAACTTCTATTATTGCAAAGGCCTACAAAGGCAGAGGGTTTCTGACACTCTGAGGTGTGGCTTTGTGCAGGACACATGTTGAGATCTGATGGATGGAAAGGGCTGGTTGCGTATTAAACATTATCACTACTTCTATAGTGCTCTGGACTCCCAAACAGCAGCTCTTTTTTTTTGTTTCCTAAGAGAAGGATTTTTTTACTTTGCACTTTCTGTACCCTCATCACCAATTCCCTCTTTGAAAAAAGCTGAAAGAGGAAAAATCTGTCAGTTGAGGTGCTACCCACCACTTGCCTTCGAAAGGAAATGAAAATTTTCAGCAAGTGACACCCCAGACTGTAAGGAGATAGGTGGCAGGAAAGGGCGCACCTCCTGTAATGCAGAGGACCACAGTGCAATTAAGCAGTGAAGGAACCAGAAGTTCCCACTGAACTCATCAGGCACAGAAAAAGTTCTCTCATTTCATTTGGCACAGAAAGAAGTTCTTATTTTTTTAGGTGAAGAGAAAGACTATAGAAGTCTGTCGAGGGATGCCAGATTTTTTCCTCCGAACACCTCCAAGCAGTACCCTGACTCCAAGGTACACAAACTCCACCTTACTCACTTTGTGTGTGCCCCATTCAGGCTATTTGCTCTGATTGCAAATGCAAACAAACTTTCATCAGTGCTGTATAGCTCTTTCTCAGCTGGTGATACAATTCTGCTAGCATCGCTTCACTTGAATTTTACCATATATTCAAAAGGATTTTTGCTTTGTAGAAGGCATAGTCAGATCTAACCATGCCACAAACAAGAAAGATTCTTCCTCTTGGTTTTTTATATTGAAACTCCCATAGTTTCATTCTGCAGTGTGTCTGAGCTTGAGCAGACTTCCTGCTCTGTGTGTGAAAGCAGAGCTTCTTCAAGAACAGAGACCATTTTTAAAACCTTTACATTGGCTTATAGCTAATTGCTACCTGTCCCATAGGATCTATGCTAATTTAGCTTAACAGAATTATTAAATAGCAAATTTCAGGAGAAGCAGCAGTAATGTTCTCATTATTAGATTTAGTAAATCTGCCAAAAGCCATCATTGTTACTGTGTAGTTAGAAAAAAATTCCTTAACAGAATGAAGATGTCAAAGGGACACAGTCAAGTATGCTTCCAATAAGTCATCTAAGGCCCATTTCTTTGGGGTCAAAAATTAAAGTTTCTTGGCCAGAAAAACAGGTTTGTAGACCAGATGCAAATGATTAGAGAGAGATATGTTAAATAAAATAAGCAGCTACATACCTCCAGGTCATTAAAGAACAGATGTGTATCTGCAAGGTTGAAGATCATTTCTTCCATCATAAGACCTATCCGCACAGACGTTGTAGTGTCCTGTTAGGGGAAAATCAGTTTTTTTCCATTCACTTTGATTTTCTTTTTGTTTTGGGGTGTGGGAGATCTTATAGCAAACATAGGATCTACACATGCCTGTTTCTGAAGATATGTTCATTAAAGTAATTTTATTTCGCAAGTGCATCTTAACATGATTTTCCCATCTTTTCTTCTGTTCTCCTAGACAATAAAATTCTACTCTTTGAAGGATGTCTATGGCTCGCCTTAACCACTGATAGCCCATACACTTCAGATCATAGAATCACAGAATGTCAGGGGTTGGAAGGGACCTCAAAAGATCATCTAGTCCAACACCCCTGCCACAGCAGGATAACCTGGAGCAGGTCACACAGGAATGCATCCAGATGGGTTCTGAACATCTGCAGAGAAGGAGACTCCAGAACCTCTCTGGGTAGCCTGGCCCAGTGCTCTGTCACTCTTACAGTGAAAAAGTTCTTCCTTATGTTCACCTGGAACCTCCTAGGTTCCAACTTGCACCCGTTCCCCCTTGTCCTATCACTGGACATCACTGAGAAGAGCCTGTCTCCATCCTCCTGACCCTCACCCTTTACATATTTATAAACATTAATGAGGTCACCCCTCAGTCTCCTCTTCTCCAAGCTAAAGAGATCCAGCTCCCTCAGCCTTTCCTCAAACAGGACATGTTCCATTCCCTCAATATATATGTTATATCCAGATGATATTACAAAAACCTTTAAACATGTGAGACAATGTAAGAATTGCTTCAGTAGGTTGAACCAGGAACTGATTTCCAATAGCATCATTCATGTATGGTTAGGAGATAGTTACAAGCAACAGAGCACACAGAGGTGATCTGATCCTTCCCTGACTTTGTCCTTCAAACCAGCCACAGAAGGTCAGCGTTAT
Organism: Aegotheles bennettii; assembly: GCA_013398125.1. Taxonomy (NCBI): domain Eukaryota; kingdom Metazoa; phylum Chordata; class Aves; order Caprimulgiformes; family Aegothelidae; genus Aegotheles; species Aegotheles bennettii. Next base: position 1,100,045 of record VZRW01007582.1, on the reverse strand, counting down.
TCTCTTTTCATGTCAAACAGCAACTTGGTGAGCAAAATCTGAAAACAGAACCCAGGAGCTCAAACACCAAACAAGTCTCTTTCTCTAAAGGCTATAATTCATGTGTCTCAGCACACTTGGCTTAGGTGTTTCCTGCCATGCTAACTCAGGTGATGAGCATGGAACAGGACAGAAAGGTGGATGTGTTGTTCTTACACCAGAGCCGAGATACAGTATCTACTGTCCTTGTCAGCACACGTGCACCTGAGCAAGAGGTGCAAAAGCAGCAACACTACTGCACTCCCATCCCCACTGAAGCTGGGTAGTTAAAACAATCCCATCCTACCATGCAAACCCAATTACAGCACAATAAAATGCTTGTCCAAGTACGACTATTCCTAGTCAGGACAGTGTGCTCTGCAGTGGTACAAAGCATGCTTGCAGAGCCAGAACTGTAGCCATAATGGCAGCTACACCCAAGTAACTACATCAATTACAAAAGACAAAACAAGACAAGATCCAGCACATTATAATGCTGGATGGGTTCATGTGTCATTGTAGCTAGTGTCAGAAATAGTGCCATGCGCCCGATGCTCCTGGCTGTGTGGGCTGGCTGACTGTGATGGCTTGCTCATTCTGCCACTTTCTTCTCCCAGCAGCCCCCTGCCTGGCTGGGTGTGGGTCTGATTCTGCCCTTTCCTGAGAGGGTCCCAAACTGCTTCCTAAAAGGGATGGACATGACACAGAAGCTCTGGCTGACTGCAGCATTTTTAAAACACACTTTTTTTAATGATCAAGAGAATGTGAAAACACACATGCCAGCAGCAATAGAACAGCTTCTACACATTCTTAAGCATGTGTAAACTTTCTCACATCCAGATCCTGCTCCTACCAACATCAGTGACAAAACCTTCAGTAAATTCCCCTGGAGAAGGACTACACTACCTGTACCTCTATCTTAGTGTCTTTAGCAGATTCATTTTAGAAAAGTAATATTTTTCTCTGTCCCTTGTTACCCAGCTGAGATACCACAACTGCCTGTGAGAGGGCTGTCACTTCACTTCCTCGCCAAGCCAGCAAGCACAAGCTTAAATCAGCCCAAGCTGACAAGCCTGACTCTGCTTGGCCAGAGAAGCCACCCACAGACTGCGTGGCAGAAGTGACTGACACTTCTGGCTGCACCGTTTCCCAAAAGGCTTGGAGGGCTACTTCAACAGCTGGCTGTGTGTGTGCAGCAGATCTAACTTGGTCCTCCAAGCTGCCCCTTGGATGGGGAATGGCAGCTGCAGGACTCCTACAGTTCTTGGCTTACTGCTTCAAAGCTGCCCCATGGGCACTGGATACAGCCTCTGCCAGTCTGTCACTCTGAAACACCACCAAGTGACCTGCTGTACCCAGCCTAGTGCACTGCAATATTAAATGAGTCTCAGTCACTTTTCCATGTCTCTCACGCATAAAGTCAACCACCCCTGACCAACCTCAAACAACTACCTTACTGCTAAACCTACAGCAAAAGCACAGAAAAGCACTGATGCCAACAAGGCTGCCAGCAGAACATTTTCTTATTCATTAAATACTTCAAAAACACAAGTAAAAGTAATCTGTGGTCAATTTGATGAATGCTCATAGCTCAAAAGCATTGTGCCTGTTCAAACCAAACAACAACAGACAACCTGAAGAAAAAAACCCAAGAGCAGTCCCGCAACAGGCTTTTATTTGTAGTTCATCTTCATTAGGACAGGGACCTCTCATCTTCACATTTATGTGAGTGGTTTTCCTCCACTGAAGTTACAAGCCATGCTAAACCAGGGCAGATTTATACACAGTCTTTGCTCTAATTTTCTGCAGATTTCTGTGGAGTCACGTTATTCTATGACAGGACAGCAATGAGTTAGCTGAGGAGCTCCGAACAGGGAGCACAATATTTGGAGGACGAGTACATTTCAATCAACCTTTGTGGCAGATGCTGTTGACATGGATGGTGTATTACACACTAACCTAATTATTACGCATTCTTGGTGTCATTCTCTTTAATTAGAGCAGAATGGCTGTGGTTTCAGCCATGTGTGTGACTCCCAAGCATTGGGCCCATCTAAAGAAAAGCTCTGTCACTCATGTTTAAACATGCTTGTTGCTGTCCCAGAAAGAAGGGCACTTTCTCCTCTGGACAAAAAATAAACTGCAACAGACTTGCCTTGAACATGTCTCTAATTTTAAGCCCCAAACCTGTTCCCCAGATTAGGCACAGGGACATGGATGTAATCAGGGCATCTGTGTCCCCATGCAAACAGCACTGAATGAAATTTTACTACCCAGGTATAGTTACATGGGGGAACTGTTTTTAAGATAATATACTGCTAGGAAGAAATAACTTTGTATAGTAGTTTTTAATGAAGCAATTTATTTTTATACATTTCAACGATCATTAGCCTTTAAAACTCTTTCAGGAAACCTCATTGGTTGGTATCTGTCATTTATCCACTAAGTTTTGTCTTTAGGTTTATTGGTATTAATCACTAATGGGAAGTAGGAAATATTTCCACAGTGTATGAAATTACCTTCTCTTAAACTAAACAATATGGAAATTAAACTGTAGATGAGAGGGAAAAAAAAAAGAAAAATCTTTCTCTTGAGATAGAGAATATGATGGAATGAAAATAAAACAGAAAAATGCACTTTACCACCCAGAGGGGAAGTCGTTTAGGGAAATAATTTGGCACCATTGCTTTCACAGTATGGACATTTCCTCTATAGCAAGGCATGCTTCCAAGTCTTAAAGAGGCTGATAAAAGGCAAATCAGCACTCCCAGTATGATATAGGTGTCTAGAGGCACTAGGCCAGGGTTCCACGCACAGTTATTTATTTGCATTACTGTAGCATCTCGAGGCACTCGTCCCAGACTTGAACCCCACTGTCCTAGAGGTTGTACCAACACAGAGGAAAGGCACAGCCACTACAGCTTTCAGTTCAAGTACGAACAAACAGGAAAATCAGACTGATGGAAAAGCACCAAAACAAGATTGGTATATCAATCAACATGTCCAAATTCCCTGTACAGTGAGTAAATAATCTGAAATGGAATGATGAGATTTATCTGAAGATGCTGACGAAGAGCTCTTCCCAGGCAGAGAAATCCTGTACCACTAAAGGATATCTCTGTGCTGCAAGGGATGCCCTGATGGACTGGTAATGCCTTCATTAGAGTGGTGTGAGTTTAGCAGAGCAACATGGAGTTGCCACATTCCTACCAATGATCCCAGCTAACATGTCCTTCCATAGGAAAAGTGCCCCCTGGACCCCTGGGAAAGGAAGAACAGGGTAACAGAACTAGCCAATGTTTTCCAATGCATATGAAGCCCAAGGAAGAACCGACCACAGACAGCTTGAAACAAAATCTCATCCAGGAACCACTTTTTACAGTGAAAACAGATTAATCTAAAAACTCAACCCTGAGTGCTTCTTTAGTAACTTTAGAAGAGTGAGGTCCTACCCCTCTGCTAATCTACAAGTCATGCTTTCACAAACAAGAACAATGAGAGGCAGGGATAGAAAACAGGCAATAAACTTCTTTTGTAAATAAAACCTCCAGCACCATAGTGTATCCCTACGTGCCTCACCTCTGACACACACCATTGTTGGAGCTTCCTTCAGGGTCAAAATTAAACAGCCCCACAAGTTACTTTTAGTGCTAACCTCTGGTGCTCAGACATGACACACCAGGCACTTCTGAGCCTTCAACACACAGATTTATCTGGCTTCTTCCCACAGGCTGGGGGAAATAAGCATCAGGTAAGCAGTGGTCATTTTGAACTGTTCATTCTCAAAGGGATTGATGTTCCCCCTGCTCATGACACACTTTTCTCCCACTTTTAACAAACAGGAGTAGTATTTTCACATCTGCCCATCTCTGCTTAGTGCACATCTTAAGGGAACTGAGAGGTCAAAAGCCCCCATTTCCTACTACTTCTTCATAACAGTAAAGGATTAAAAAAATACAAAAAGATAAGCCCTTTTTAAACATTTTGGATCAAAAATGTTTGCCCTAAGCAGACACATTTGCTCTGAATGATGCTTTTATGTTGGGTAGTTGCATGCACTGTTCCTAATCCCTGAACTAGTTTTGTGCATTTGAAGTGAATTGCATTTTCAAATTAGAATTTGAGTTCAATTATGTCCTCCAATCTAGTAACACCTCGCTTAAAATTAATTTCTGTCTCTGTTCTCATTTCTCGCCTTGTTTTGAGTAATAGGATGACAGAAGATGGCTAAAAGGAGCTCCTTGAACAGCCTTCAGTCTGTCTTTGCTTAAAGATGGTTTCCAAAAAAACTGGAGGTGAGCAAAGAACAAGTATTTCCTTATTACAGCAGTGGGTTAAAGTGGGAAGTTAGGTCTGCTCATTCCATGTGAAACTCTGATTACTCTGTGTTTTAGCAAAGCAAAGGGAATGCAGAATGTGCAGACATACCCAAATTAGCTTTAAGCTACCAAATGGGGATACAAATAGCTGCAAGAACACTGCAGCATGTCCTGTGTAAGTCCCTAGACCCTTTTTCAGGAGGTAACCTACACAGAAGCCTGCATTGCCATATCTTCACTGCTGAAGGTACTGGCATCACCTACACAAAAGCCCATGTGCACTGCAGCCACACTCTAAATTGCACCATCAGTACCCTCCCACATGCTCTGTATTAAAACCTTCTTACCACTGTTCTCCTGAAACACTGAGATTGACTTTTCATGAACGGCTTATACCTGCCCTAGAGTATGCATTAAAAAGACAAGTATTTGTTAACACCTGCAGCTACTACTAATCCAGTTGGCTGGAAGTCCACAGCCAGCTCTCCCCCCTTGTACACTGTAATTTTAAAAGGAAGAGAGAAACAGACTTATCTCTGGCAATCTCTCAAGTGCAAGTCACTCTCGCCTCCAACCCTGGCTCCAAAGCCCATTCCAAGACTCTGTCTTACAGGTACCCTGTTGAGACTTGCAGGCCATTAGTAAAGGGGCAAAGCTGGCTCCTTTAAGACAGATAACAAATCAGCTTGTTGTCTGACTCTGCTTCTATTTAGCAATGTTCCAATTAACCCGACATTCAAAATGTCAGGACAAAGTCATTCTGAGCGTGGATCTTGGAGATTCAGACCTCCTCCCCCTGCTTTAAAAAAAGCCAACAACATAAAGCCCTAGTATTTAATCAGTCTCTTTAAATCCCTGCCAAATACCTGTTTATGCCGTGAGCAAATAATTACTTTTCTACAAGGAAGAAAGTATTAATTAAGAGTATTCATCAGACTCCTATTCTATAGGGTTTATTTGCTACAGGTGTCAGCCAGAGGTGAGAGACGGATTAGTATACAATCAAGGGCTTTCTAAGTTAAATCTCCTCCTTGTGGTTAGCTGTTAATAACAAAGTTGTCACCAAAAGAATGAATTTAAAAGTTTTAATTGGGTTTAATTACTTGGAAACTCCTGGAAAATGGACCAGCTTTATTGTAATAGAAAAATAATAATAATAATAATAAAAAAAGCAAAGATACTAATGCCTGGGCCACATGTTAGAACAAAAAGAATCTGTGAGAATAATCATTCTTTGGTTGTAACTTTTTATACCTTGATCAGAATTTGAGACATGAATAAGGCTTTCCCATAATAATGGGAAATGAAACATGCATCAGTTGTAGTTCAGGTAAGTCCACGTCTTTTTGAAGAGGAGAACACGTTTAGCTCTCTTACTACACTTAAGTAGCTCAGCTTGCAATTTTATCTTTTTAACAGACAGAGGCTACAGCTAGACCAAACTTCTCAGAGCTTTTCAAGTGAGAGAATGGGGAATTGTGGGAAAAGTTGTTTCAAGTAATCTAAGTAGCTCAGGAGCTGAAACTGACTTTCAGAAGTGACTTAACGTAAGTGACCACACTTCAGACTTTTTAAAAAACTACTGTCCTTTTTTCAAATAGAATCATTCAACTTTTCAGGCTCTGAACTTTTTTTCCCTAAATGAAGACACTGTTTTACCTAAACATTGATATATCCAGGCTTATTAGACAACCTAACAAATTTAAAAGAATAGTGTCTACAGTTATCACAATGTGACCTTGTGCAAAGTCCATGCTAGACAGAGAACAAATGGAATTTGATCCCTTTCCTTCAGGTACCTTTTCATATTCATCCTTACTGTGACTTTAGAGGTACTTCCAAAGTATTGCTTATTATTACTGAAGGACTTTCTTTTTACTGGCTGTATCTGTTCAGAAATGGCTGGGGACTACAACTTGGAAATTATTCCAATAAGCCAATGGACACGTCAGTCGCTAAATCCTCACATTCAAGAGCACACAGAGGTTGAAAAAGTTCTCTTCCCTCTCTAAATGAACTGTGCTTAGAAACAAGCAGTAATGACTACATTAAGTTATTCAGTGTCTGAATCCACGAGTTCTGAAATAGATTCCTGTCCTGTGGGAATACTGTACTTAACACAGGTTAAAAGTTGGGCCATGACACTTGAGAACAAATGAAAATTATTTTTATTTAGTAATACAAAAGGCTCATGACCAAAAATCTACAAATAATTTTTTTTTTTTACTATACAGGGCATAGATGTCAAAAGAGGGAATGGAATTTAAACCAAGTATGTCTTCATTTCCTTCCCTTCAATATAGGAAAATCACTATTTCTATTCGTAAGTCCTTGATAGCTCTGTGAAAAATACAAAACTCCTGAAAAGCTTGGCGGAAACACACCACAGTGTGTAACCCTCAGCACAACTGCATATTCTGCACATGCAACTTCCTAACACGAGTTCTGTCTCTTTGTTTTTTTAAACTATTTTTCCCTTAAAATGAAGTCACAATTCAGCAATACTGGAAAGCAGGTTCCCTTTACCCACACTGGTTTGACAAACCAGCATTGTTTCTGGTACATATTTTATGTCAAAAATAATCCTTTAATACTTCCAAATACCACATGTGCACTTTGCTTAGAAAACGCTCTGCTCACCTAAGCTCTACTACAAGAGGTTACATCTACATGAGCTCAGAGCATCTCCTCATGCCCACCACCTAAGCTGTTGTGGATCTGGTTTTACTGTTTATGCTGCTGCTTCTCATCAACCAGTACAGATGATAAACACAGATGTTTGCTCCTGAAATACACATTCGAAATAATCAAATGGCTGGAATTATTTACTCCCTTCTCTCCAATAATGAACTAATAATTGATATAGCTGCATGTCTAAAGTAACAGACTTTTTTATTACCTGCAGTGATTGAATGCTTTTTTAATTTAACTTAAAAAGGCATTAAATACAAGGTTTAGCCTCCAGTGGGTAAAAAAATCTCCAACTTCCTCACAAAATCCTTTCCAAATTGTATTCATCTTGACTTAATCCATGATCTACTGAGTGAATTAGGCTCTATTTGTTTTGAAAATCTATTTTTATGGAGTTCCAAGGACTGTGTTTTCCTTAGGAAGGGTTTATTCTGCCTTTCTGACCAGGATGCCTGCTAGCAGCCCTCAGCATAGGCCTCTGCAGGTTTTTAACGTCCCAAGGTGCCCCACACATATGACTAACAAAATGTAAATAAACACAGCTGAGCCAGTAAGAAATTGGAAGGTTTTCTCATTAAAGAAATAAAATAAACAGATGTCCTTAAGCACTTTGGCTCATGTTTGTCAAAGGAATGGAAAACTCTCAGATGTTTGAACAGCAGTAGTGATATAAGGCCACATCTCAAGCGAGAGAAGAAGAAAAAAAGCGACGCCATGGCACTTAGAATTAACTAATAGTTCTCAAGGGAGGGAGCTTTAGATTTGAACCTTAGCAACTTCTACAAATAGTTTTTAACAGCCAAGCAATAAAATGGGGTTTTATTCCTTCTCAGTTTGTAAAGTAGTAAAGGACAGATTCGGCCATTAGGAGCATGAATCACCATCAGATTTGATTAAATCCCTATGGTGTTTCAATCAGGTCCTGGCTTTAGGGTCCTGCGAGAGAACAAAGCAAGGAAAAGCACAAGCTACTTGAAGTGCTCAATGAAAGTAGGAAGAAAAAAAAAAAAGAAAAAAATGTCAACCCTAGGATTTTACAAGGAACTCGGAGTCAAACAGGAACTTTTCAATGTCTTTTCTTTTTAAACTGGAAATTATAATTCGCTTAAAGGAAAACTTTTTGTAAGAACTTATAACTGTTAGTGAAACTTTTGAGGAATAAGATTTCTTAGCTCCACATCATAATTTCTGGTGAGAACAAGACAGACCAGTTCACAGACAGCCAACACACAGCAGCTATGACATTTACTTGAAATGCTAGAAAATCATGTTTATGTCCTGTCCTCAGCTGGGCCAAGCTGCAACTTTAACTACTCTGTCCAAAAGCTCTTGAGGCCTGCTATCACTGGAGGGCTCTCTCCTAGTCTTTCACATACCCATGCCACTGCAAGTCCCTCATCAGAGAGGCAGAGCCTGTGTTTGCACAGACTGGAAACTTGAGTTCATGCCCTGTCTCACTGATACCTGCCTGCTTACAACTTGGATAAATCTCATGTTGCTATTTCTGAAATGCAAAAGCAGTAAAAAAATGTGGCTATCATAGAAACACAGCCTCTACATCAATCAAGAAACTACAAGGCAAACTGCAAGTCCCCACTGAAAGCAGCCAGAGTGGCAAAGCCACCACACAGTTCAGGCTCCCAGGGACACAGCGTAATACAGGCAATCTAAATGCCTTTCAGTAAGGTTAACAAAATCTACAATATGACTTTGTATTACTCTGATTTAAAACCAGGACATAATGTGCTTAATTATTTTTGCAGTACGTTTTTCTTAATTTGAGCCAATTCAAGATGATGAACAATCTCAGAAATTGCTGTGCATCTAACAGGGAATTTCATAGATCCTAACTCCCAGCTATCAGCAGATATTATCAAAGTACTGATAAAGATCCAACACAATTCAGGAGTTTAGACTGTCCTGTGTATTCAGTTCTTTAAATTAGTGCTAAAATAAAATCCTTTCCATCTGTTGCAGGATTTCAGAGTAAGTTGCATGTAAAGATGAATTTTAACTCCAGATTTTACTTTAGTCAGAATTCATTTTGACATTAAAATCTCAAGGAGCATACCAACAGAGAACAGGAACACACATTCTGGGAACAATACTGAGAAAAGGTATTAGCTTCACACATACCCGCCAGCTGGGGAAAACAAAGCACCCAGAGCCCCCTTTTTTCTCAATGCTAGTGCTTTGAAAAGCATGAGAATGAATCTGCAATAGAATACTTAAAATTTCTTTGACTGAAAGAGATGCAAAATTTTTTTAAATGCTTTGTCAACACAGATGATAGAACAAGTTTGCAAATATCCCAGTCAGGGAAAGGTGAATAGACTCAGGATTTTTTTTTTGGCACAGGAGTACTTGCAGTCTCTTTTTATTGTGTCTGAATTAATACCACCAAAAGAGTCTTTCTGTATCACACCATTATGTTTAGTCCATGATTTGGCAGGCAGATCTTTGCAGACATAGTAAAGACTGCAACCATCTTCTTGTGGATTGGGAGCTCTATTATACACGCTTGAAGGGATTAAAAGGGCTGGGTGGGCAGTACATCAAGCTATAATGATGGTCTACATCTGTTGTGGTCTCTAGGCACATGGTAAATATTCTGCTCTCATACAGTGATCAGAAGCCTGCAGAACAAGTTTCTAAACCCACCTGAACATAATATCCAGGGCTAACTGCCTATGGAACTATTGTTTTGGGTTGGGTCTTTTTGCCTTTTCTTGTCAGAGGGCCTCCTGCTGAGAAACCAAAGGGTGGAGAGATTTCCTTGGGTTTGACAGCTTTGCTGCCCTGATCACTTAGACCATGGCTCCGTATGTTTGTGCAGATATGCATCCATTCAACCGTGGGCAAGAAAGCAAAAGGAGATGTGAATCTGCAGGCTACTCTGACTGCCACTATAAAGGTTATACTGCAGTGACCGTATGGGAAAGACATTAAGACCAAATGTCTGATGACTGTGTAATCCATGAGACAGAGCAAAGAGTTTGGGTAGAGGGGACAAAAAAGGAGCAACCTAGGTTTGGCTATTCATTCATGCTTCACCCTTGAGTAAATTTTGTGTTTTAACTTCTATTAATGCTGTGAGCAAAATATTTTCTAAACGCGTGAGATGAACCGTCCATGGTCTGAAGAACCCGTATGTATGGCAAGGGCTATAGAGGTTTCCCTCAGAAAACAGAGAACTTTCTCATGAAATCAGGTCAGAAAACATAATATTGAAGCATGAATTAATACTAATACAACTACAACTGATAATCCTTTTTGTGAATTCTTCCCGTCTTTTTTCTTTTTTGTCAAAATTGGACAGTTTTGGACTATCAGATTTTTTTGGACCATCAGACCCTACTGCTGCACCCCCAAAGAAGGGGCATCACACAGACCCATTTGAGATTTTGTAGCTAAAGAACACATAAGTTTAGACCCAAGTCTCTGAAGCTATGGTTGATGTTCTTCCTCCCCTCTTCCCAGAAAAAAATCACTGCAGAAAGAGGTGTTATTCCTCAGCATGATCAACTTTATAGACTAATTCTTTGAGGAGCTGTATAGCAGCTCTACCAATGCAACAGACAGGATGATATTGGGACATTAATGTTGGTCAGGGCATGTCTAATTATAGGCACATTAAACTTTTATTATCAATTCTGGATAAATGTAAGAACTTTAGGCCTTGGTACTTAATTTACTTTGAGATAACACTTCCTACACTATTCAAGTAAGAGATTCTGAAAATCTATTAACCTCTGATTTACTGTTTCACTTGTACTTGATAATTCAGCTCACATTTTTTAATTGTATTACTATTTAACAGTTTCCAGGACAGCCTGTCAGAGTGTGCTGTATTTCCCTCTTGGTTTAAGGCCTTTCCAAAGCCCATCAAAGCCTTTGGTTGTCTTTGGATCAAGCTGTTAGCCTATAATACTTTTATAACACAACCATTTCCCTTATAGGAAAGCCCTGAGGAATTTAATACTGATGAAACAAATGAAGAACTAAGAAAAAAATCCCTCTAGAGAAGTTCCTCAAAGAGCCTGTTGTAACTTAATAGAAAAGGTGATTCATTCATTAAAAAAAAATATTCCTGTTTGTATCATGCTTTACATTTGTATAAAGGAAACAGCCAGCAGAAGTTTGTCATTTTGTACCTTTAAAGGCCTTCCAAAGCAGACAATCCCCCGAGTTTCCATTTTCCTGTTTTCCTCTCTCCCTAGTGCCTTTTGCAGGCTGCTGTTCACAAGTGCCCTGTCTTGACCTAACTCTACTCTCACGGCCAATGAAAACAGCTTGGCCACTGGTAAGTGCTTTTGATAAACCCTTTCTGGCTCCACTCCCTGGCCCCACTTCATCCCCACACCAGCTACTCTAGAGATGGCAGTTTGTGCCTTTGTGGCAGTCCATCAGCAAGACCTCACAGGTACTGCAGTGGCAGGGCTTCTCACCTCCACAGGTCCATCACACCCATCAGTCCATCACCACCTACCCCCATGCAGCAGATCCCAACCCCACACTCTCTAAACTTGGCAGGCAGCAGCAGATGAAGGCATCTGCTTCAGAGGTTTTATACTAGGACCAAGTCAGCCCATTAAGGGAATTCTCTATAAGCATACTGCAGCCCCTACCCAATGCTAAGCATGACCACATAGCAGATCGACTCAGTGTAAGTTTATGTTTCCTGATCCTGCCTAATTCTTTCTATGTTTTGCAAGCAGGAGGTTTGAGCTCACACATATATACCTCAGACTGCCTCACTCATTACATTCCCTGGGAAAAGTAAGCGCTTCAATTACCTTGTACAACATGGGTCTGAATAAATCCCTGCTTGGAAACACGTGCTTGGTTTTCAGAGGGTGCTGTTAGAAGTGTTAGCAGCATTCCAAGTGCTGCAGTAGACTTCCACACCACAAACACCATTTTATATCCTTTACAACTGTGCACATCTAACAGCAAACAATAAATCTATCTTACTAATTACACATTCAGCTTGTTATAACCATCGTAAAACAAGTACAGCTGGTAAAGCCATGAAATGATGTCAAATCATATTTCTGCTTTCTAGAGAGAAGCACAGTTATTTTCCAGTCTCCTGATGAAGTTGACTGTTCAAAGCCATGTGTGGAAACAGCTGCCAACTAGGTCATCCACCTTTAATGAGGTAATGATATTGTCTTTTTTCCTACCCATTTAAACGTGTTTGACATTCTGTAATTCAAAGTGACTTAAGTGTTTATCATAAAAAACTGCCTTAGGAAGAAACTGAAGCACATGGTACTAAATCCAAGAGCCAGTGTTTTCTCCTTAGCAGCCAAGCTCAGTCTGTTCAGCCACAGAGAGAGTTACCTAAAAAATGGAATTGCCTGCATTTCAAAGGGTGTATCTAAAGTATGGATAGCTAAAGATATGGCTCCTGAAAGCCCTCAAAAATGTGGGAAGAGCCAGTATTTTTCACGGCAACTTTGACTGACCAACAGAAAATCTGTCTTAAAAAACTGTCTGAGATTCATAAAAAACACTGGTCTAACAAAAAATGTGTTACCTCATTCAGGCTAGAGTTCCTGCTGTCTGGCTGCTTGATAGGCTCTTTCTTGCAGAATACAGACATTGAAAGAACATCCCGGTGTCCTATCTATCAGGAGCTGAACAATATGAGCTTTTGAAAAACAAAGGGCTACTTGCAACATGAAAGGGAGGTAAATTAAATTTTCACATGTTAGAAGGAAATACCAGAGGACATATTTATACAAATCTGTCTGAACAAAATCGGCAGCATCTGTTCGAAAAGCTGTCTCATTAGCTGCCCCCACAGTTCCCGATGCAATTTGGCTGGACAAGCAGTAATGTTAAAAAAATTAAATTTTACCTTCCCATATCTGGATGCAAAGGTTCCCGTGAGTAAGGAGTGAAAAATAATTATCGTCTCATCCAAATCCCACACAAACACACGCTATGATGACAGACGGGGTGGAAAAAAGAAATACAGTTACATATTAAGCAATTGCAAGAATTCGTTCAGTCAGGAAATATATCCTGTTGGACTAGAGTTTTTTGGAGCACTGACTGTAGATGCTTTATGAAAGCAGGCAAAATGAAGTATCAGGAATTTTGGAACTCTGTGTGTGTTGGTCATTCTGAGAGTCTGCGCTCATAACAACCACAGAAATCCCCTGTGCATGTCAGGTCAGGGGGACAACACAGCACTTATAAAAAGCCCAAAGGAAAAAAAAAGTACATATGAAGAATAGTTTGAGATACTGATAATATAGAAATTGAGCAATTATTATGACTACCCATGTCTGTAAGCTCCACTTACATTACTGATTTCATTCTGGCTCTTACAACTCACTGGTCTGATGGTGGGATTTGCTGACAGATGTAACTGTTTATCTTTCCTGGATTTACTAAAGGAATATAAATTAAAGTTATTACCTCGATCTCACTGTCAGCAGTCGGGGAAGGATCATTGCTTCTTTTCGACCGGGCTCGTACCTTGCCATCTGACCCTCTGTGATGTCTGTCTGTTTCTGTATCTTTTGCTGGTGTTGTTGAATATTCCCCTATTATGAAAAAAGAAGTTCCATTGTAAACTTAAATTTTGCACTGTATAATTATAATTAAAGCATGAAACTTTTTAATGGAGAGCACCAGAAACATATTGAAAACACCATCAGAAAATCTTACTCTTTTCATGTCAATAGTTGACACTGTTAGAGAAATACTTTTTAACTCCTAAGTTTCGTTACAACAATTTAAAAGATCACCAAGACTGCATATATAACATGGACATAACACTTCAAAAACCTTATCACAATTTTAATTGAAAAAAAAAAAAAAATAGCTCTCTAAATTTTACTCCCCCCCTGCTTTCTAAGAGATAAATTAGAAACACAGTGGAAAAGGAAACCGAGACTAATTCAACTTCTGAAAAAACCTTTTCTTTTTTTAAAAAAATTCAATAAATGCTCATGATTAAAAATATACTTTCGACATCAACTTCTATTTAAAAATGCTGTTTAGCCATATTTCATTTCACAGAGGATAGTATTTTAGAAATAACTGAGACAGTCAAAAGTGAACTTCCTTGTATAAACTGGCTCGAGTTTCATAAACCTGTCCAGATTTCACTTACCTTACATTACAAATCCTTTTCAAACATATTTTTCTTTTCACCTTGCTAAGTTGTGGACTCTTTAGCTTCCTAGAATAACCATAGTCTTCTTCAGAGAAGCTTAGATTATGCCTAACAAGCCTTTCTGAACTCACCCTCTTAGAAAGCCTAAGATAAGATCTAAGGACCAGAAAATCCTCTAACTGCTTTTAGAGCAATCTGTGATCACTTCTTTTTAAAAACCAATATTAGTTTATTTTTCTTTTAGAGCAATCACAGATGTTCAGATTTGTTTCGTAAGTCAGCAGACCTACAATGGGTGAATACTGTGATCATCCACAAATTATGTGGCATTATTGCATGCCAATGAAAACTTTAGTAGGGAAGTGATATCTGAAGACTGTACTTGAACAGAACATTGGAGGATCATAATTCATCAGTAATTTCATAAACCGTTTAAGCTTTGAGACTTTAAAAATTAAGTAAAGAGAGGCCACAAATTTCGAAGCCTTTTTGCATGCACAAATTTATATTTTCCATATACAAACAGTTTGTGTTTATTTTTTAAAGAGGGACTTTCTTGTGATGTACTTATTTATGAATGCATATATTACATATTGTTGTAAGAGATGAATATAAACATTGACAGTGATGTGGGCTAAAAAGTCATCAGACAGAATACTCTGGAGCTTTTTCAGAGCATGGCTGTTTGTTTTGAACTCATTGCTACCCACGTTAGCTCTCAGTACTGACCTGGCTTTTGTATGTGTTTTTTTTATCTTTCTGTACTACCTGTAGAGAAGATCAAACCTCGCATACTTATGAAAATGACACAAGAGAGTTTTATAGAGCTTGGATGTTCTAATCTCTTCTCAAAAGCCTGTGCTGCACCATGTAAGCAGAACTGTTAAGTGCTAGGAAATTTGATTTATCCATGTAAATATATATATATATATTTAAAAATTCCAACAACAATGTTATAGTGTTTGTCTACAGGTGGCTGAGGCTGCCAAACTGAAAATGGAAGAGATGCACCTACCAGACAGCGATTCTGTGCTCTGACTGGTGATATTGTGAGAAGACTCCTGCAGAGAGTAAGTGGAGGTTGGGATGGCTGAGGGGCTGATGCTGTTTGCGGACACATATGGAGAGTTGTAGGAGGAGCTGTAATACTGTGAGTACTGGCTCTGAGGAAAGCTTGGATATGATGAATATTCCTTCAAGGAAAAAAGAAATATTCTAACTTTTGTGTGTCTGCTTTTATCTTATAAATGAGTAAGGCACCACAAAGGCAGTGCTATCTACACACTCAAAGTCATGGCTCAGGAATATGAACCATGTTTTATTCACTTATGAAATGACATTTCTGCTTCTCCCTAATATATTCCTATTTCATTACAATCGACTAAACAAGAGGTCAGGAATCAGGTGAGTTCTGCTTTTTCTATAGGATTTTAGTTATCACTGCTGACACGTTTTTTATTACAGAGTTCAACAATTTCATATAGGAGTGAAGTAGAGCAGCTTTTTGAAAAGGGCCGTGATGGAACACGTAGTCTCTGTAAACAACAAAATACCTAAGGAATTAGAAGAACAGAATGAATAACTGGGTGAGGGAAGGAGCTAAACAGGCTGCATTTTCCCACAATCAGCAACATTTTCTGATCAGCTGTTAGAACAGGTTACAAAAATGAAGAAAAAAAGTAGCAATTGTTTTGCAGAAATGTTCACAGCTGAGATGGTCCAACCATCTCAGCAATAACAAAACGTCTGAGTGATCTTCCCTACCTACAGAAAATAGAACTAAAAATGCAAAGTGAAAAGGACCTTGGGAGCTGTCTTGATTTTAAGTCTCCCAAACAATCTTTATACCATTATCTTCATATGCTCCTTTTTTGTGAGAAGCAGGACAGTGGAATAGATTAGAAAACTTCTCTCTGGACAATTAAAACATAAAAACGTAATTTGTTTCTTTTCATTTTAATTGCAACTCCAGCTCTTGTCCGCCCATTTGCCTTTTCAGATAGAGAACTATATTCATGCTCTGGGGACTGTTTTTCAGCAAAAGGTTTTTATTTCCTCAGAAGTGCTAATTAGTCTCTGGTATTAAATAAAATTAAATAATAAATAGTCTTTAGAAAGACTAAAAACTGCTTTCTTCTTTAACAGCTTACATCTTTGCCTGTGACACAGCTATTTCATTAACCTTCAGTCACCAGGGAGCTCTCAAGAACAAAGACTTAAATTGTCACAATAACAAACTGAAAATGAGAATTTCATTGTTTTATCTTAAAGTGTATCACAAAATAATGAAAACAGCCCAATTATTTTTTTCCCTTTTAGGTAATCAGCATACTTCAATCAAATGCACTTCTACCAGCAAATGCCGATGTTTTTAGCCAAAACTGAAGTAATAAAGAAATTTTCCGCTGTTGCCATTAAAAATACAATTCAAGAATCACCTTAAAAATAAGGAATTGAAATTATTGGCCAACTGAAACACATTTTCTGGGACAGTGTACTCATTTGTTTAGTCCAATCAAGAAGAGCCATTTGCTACTGAAAAACATCTGTCTTGTGTATATATGCATGCTGTTTATTTATACACACACATTTATCATGGTATCTGAAGCATGAAGCCCACAGACAGGTGTATTCTCAAAGAAGGAAGCACACAGACAGCTCAGATGGCTCAATATTCATCAAAGCCTGCCAACGCCTCTTTCAAATTGTTCATATTTATTACACAGTGCCAAGACAGCAGACGACACGATCCTGTCTGTAGAGGATGGAAAACATATCTGAAAGTTGTAAGATGGCAGAGGAATGATGAAACTCTTGGCACTGCTACAGCAGCACAGCAGAGACTTCCCAGGGCATCCTCCTCCTGCAAGGACTGCACTCTGTGCAAGTGTGTGTACTGATACACACATCTGAAAATTAATTGAAACACCTAGATGTCCAGCAAATGGACAGGCCACAGGAACAGAGCAAAGTGGTGTTCAGCAAAACACATGGCAGTTACTTTCCTTAACATATGTAAACACCAGAATAATCTCTCTGATCTACCAGTCTGCCAAGTGTTTAAAGTAACTGACAAAGGTTGCCAATAATAAAGGCTGAGCCATACCTGATGCACAGCACTGAATCCTGCAGAATTTGTCAGGCCATTGGCTCCCTGGTAAATCCCTGTTGTGCCTAAGAGGAAGAATACCAGAGTCATAAAAGACACCCAAAATCAAAGTAACAGGACATATTAATACAAATAATTTCCAACAGGAAGTAATGTAGCTGTTCACTGTAAGAAAGTATATCACAAATCTTGACAAGTATAGGCTGTAAAGAACTAGGGTTATTACTGAGGTCTGCTTACTCAAAGGCATTCAAAGGCAACCATACACCAAAACAAACACGTACGGAGCTGGGAAACAAAGCTGGAAAACAAGGATTCCACCCAAATTTAAAAATCAGTTACTTTTTACCCCAATAAATAATAGAAGAGTATTTTTTATCATCTTCTCCTGCAGGAAACCTCTCAGACTACATATACACACGCACTCTTTCATGCATAGGTATATATGTCCTGGAATCTGTCCCAGGTACCCAGGAATTTTTAGGAGACTTTGAAAATTTGTTCCCTGGTGTTGATATCCCAAAGATATGAACAATATTGCTGAGATTTCTGGGACAGCAGGGAGCAAAAACATTGCTTCATACAGGGATATTAGGAAGAGAAAGCATGGACAGGCAAGTTTTACATAGTTCTGTCCCAAATGCAGCAGCTGATGTTCAGTCAGGCCTCCTTAGCTGGAGGAAGCATTACCACAAAATCTTATGGGTGGAGAAGTAAAGGTTCAGGAAAGATACACAGGGACAGTCCTCCTTTGCTTCCTACCAGGTAAGTGGTAGGAGAGCTGCAAGCTTCCCATCCCCCGGATCCTGCATCTCTGGCAAGTTCTAGCCTTGATTTTACTCCAGTCTATGCTGTTTTCTATTTCAAAATTCTCCATTTCACATGGGTGGGAGCTTCCTCTTGAGTTTGTGCAGTTTGATGAAAAATATACTAAAAATCTTCCAGTGTCTTGAAACAGTGCTTGGTCCAGAAGCTGACTGTTCATATACAGGAGGCAGAAGATAGACTATGCTTATATTCCATCCTAAATGGAAGGTGATGAGCTCCAAAGAGCACTAAGACCCACTACTTCCATAGTGAAAGAGGTATGGTTTTGGTACTGCATGACAACAGTGGGCTCTTGTCTGGGCTTCATTTTGTGACCTCAATGTACCATCAGACTGAGCCCCAGTCAGGCACTCAGCCTTTTTTTTCTCATCTGGTTTCTTACCATGTGAATGACTTTGAGCAGTGCTGTTTTAACCATATAACTCTCCACATCTTGATGTGGCAACCTTTCTCCAGAGATCCACTTGCTTGTTTTTATTTTAAGACACCAGATTAGCTAGGGAATGGACAGCTGTACAAACTCCACTCTGCCAAGTGCAGCTACAAAGCACATGCTCTGAGAAATAAATCTCAAGCCAAAAAGAAACAAGAGGGAGGACTCCGCCCTTCAGAACTAATTTGTTGCCACACATAATCTTTAAAAAGAAAAGGGTGGAGAGGGGGAAAAGAGGGTGCAGATGACTGCCAGGTACCTGGAGGTCTGGCTCTCCCCAAGACCCCTGCATATGCTGAGCCAGTGCAGGTGGGTTCAGGCAATGCTTCCTCTTGGCATTCACTCCTTGGAGTCAACTCTGGGTGGGTATCAGTATCCAAACCCTCTTCCTCCCCACAACCTGTATGGGGAGACTGCCCAGAGTAGCATCCCAAAGACTGCAACACATTCAGCTATTGGCACTTCCCCACCTCCTGCCCACACCAGCCTTTGCTTTTCTGCAGTTTTTCAAAAAGTCACGAATATGCAGCAGGATGAATGAATATATTCCTGTGGTTACTAAGCATTTCTCACCACTGTGAAGGGGAGTAATAGAGCCCCAGCGCTTACAGGCAAAAACAACTTTCACAGAACACAAAACAGCTCTTGTACACCAGAGCTCAAAACAATACAGGGGGGAATTTTTGATCTACCGAAACTGTCATTTAGAAACAATCCATCATCCTTTATTAAAGCTGTCAAGAGGGGGATGAGTTACCTCCAGGGACTCACGCTTTGTGTGTAAATTGTGATGAGAACATGTTTATTGCTGTGCTACCTGCACATGATACCATAGCTTTCTGGTTTTCAAACAATCAGAGAGAATTATAAAAAGAAGGAAAGATCTGCACAATTGGAATGAATTTACGGTGAACTTTGCACCAGCTGTGCAAAGTGAGTATGTCAGCATTTTTTTCAAATGCTTTCTCAGGTAATAGCACTTCTTGTAATATTCAGAGGTACACTGGAACAACATTAGAAAGCAGTGCTTATGTGGGGCATGCTTAGGAAGCCTCTTGGTAAGCAATGTACATAAATGCCTGGCCCCCTCCCATTTCTGAGTGGATACTGCCCACTTCTGTGGGACTTCTGTTTTCACAGACATTGGCTTTTTTTCCCGACCTATCTCAAACTACTGCAGCTGATTTTACATTTGCAATACTGTAGATGTGCATGCAAGTGATTTGTTTCCATCTATCTTGGTAGCTCAATGTCAAGTAATTGCATTCAAACTCCTACTGCAAATCGGAAACAAGCCTAGGATCTCTCCCTGTGGATCTTCTCCATATGGAATACAGTTCACATCTGTGTTCAATCAAACCAGTTGCTAAATGTCACAATGCCCTCATTCACAGGTACCTTAAAGAACATTTAGCTGGTAATAAAACAATCTGGACTCCAGAGAAGGAAAGCTCTTCAGATGTATGGTACTGTAAATGTTCCTGTAAAATATGTATATCACAAACACACTTGCATGAAAAGACACCGCATAAAAGGCATGCATATGCCATACATATTCAGTGCACGACTTTTCCTTGATAAGTAGACATGGCCCTTCTCTATGTGAGTGTCCAAGGGCAACATGTATAGAGAAACTCTTTGTGAGCTGATTGATGGTATATTACTGTTATACAGATGGATTTCATTTGCTATTTTCCCCTCATTCCATTTTTAGTTCAAGTATTTTAAAATCTATGCTATGGTCAATGATAATTTCAATAGTGTGATCTGGACTGTGCTCCTGCAAAAAGTTTCATGCCAGCTTCTTCCTCTTAGTTTCTCTCTTACTATTTTTCAGTCGCTGCAATAACAGGTTGCATTTCTTCCTCTCCTTTCCAGGTAAGAGCAAGTAAAGAAAATAAAGGAATAATCACAGTTATTTTCAGTATCTTCAGATCTAAGCTCTGGCATTGCTAAAAAAGTTTTCTTTCAGCATACGAATGCACAGTACAACATAGGAATATGGGTGTCTTACAGAGACAGGATGGGCCTGTGGCATGCTTCAGATCAATACCACAGCAAGCTTTGAACATTAGGTTTGTCTCCTTGCACTCCACAGGTCAGAGAGGCCCTGGCATCAGGAAGGTGTTCTCCAAGTCTCCTGTGCTGCTCTAAAGAGATTAAGCTGCTATATTTAGAAGAAGAAATAGTTTGCACTTCCAATATTCAATTAAATACTCAACAATCAGAGGAAGAGAGAGCCAGGTTCAACACAGGCAGATAGCAGAACATTTATCATAGCTCTGTAGGTAGCTGGCAGCAATTTTAAGTCCATGAACACTGAGAAGATGGAACACTAGACTGAGGTGAGGGTGTTCAGAGGATGGCTATCATGGGCACTTCTGAATATGCTCGAAATAGAAAAACAAAGCTGAGATCCAAGTGTTTCCTCTAATTTGTAGATGAATTGCACAGTGGTTTCAGGGAGAGTTCTCTCAAAGGATTATTTCATAGAATCATAGAATTGTTTGGGTTGGAAAAGATCTTTAAGATCATCAAGTCCCACCGTTAACCTAACACTGCCAAGAATTGATCACTTAGCACTAATAAAATAAATGCCTATAGGGTTCAGCTGAATTGCATGGTATTTTACAAGGCTGCATATAATGGCTTGTGTATTCTTACATCAGCAAGCTGTTTTCCTACAGGAAACAATGTTGACTGTGAGTGATGCAAGGAAAGGCCTTACTCTAACTCCCAGCAGAGTGTGTATTACTCTGTGCTACAAAGAACATCTGGCTGAAGACTTGCATGGTCATTCAGAGAGGTTCTTTGCAGTGCTTTAGCTCTCTGACAAGCTAATGTTTCCTGTAGTAAATATTGCCTTCTTCAAGCTGCTACTTTTTTAGTGAGAGGTTAAGCACTCATCAAAATTACCTCCCACCAGCTATACTCCAGTGCCTTGTAAGGTTCCAAATCCTACAACATCTGCCTGCATTTATTGGGCAAGAAAACTCGTAAAATGTTGCATGGCTGTCAGCTGTGGAGGTATTTCAAGACTATCTGACCTGTTAAAGGAGAAGAAAAACTCAACCCATATGTACTTTGCAGCATATTGCTCAACTGTTTGCCATTAGGCATAATGAACCCTTCCCCAGAAACAGTCTTGTATTTCTGTCTGGAAGGGCTCAGACAGTATAGTGAAGAGCACACTATACTAACCTAGATGAAAAGCACGATTCTACAATGTTATAGCACTTGACATCAGCAGTGTCTATTAAAGGACTTTGCTCCCAGAAGCATATGAACACCTCCTGCAGATAATAATCTCCAATACGCAACCCATTTAAAATATGTCCATTTGTCTCCCACTACAATCCCTTTCAGTCCTGCTAGCTTGACCAGCTGTTTGAGGGCACTCTAAATGGTGATATAAAACACATTTTACGATACAATTTTTCTGAGTCAAAGCTCTTCCCCTGCTGCCTGCTTCTGGGAGTACTCAACCCACAAAGCCTCAAAGAGCTTTAACAAGTGATGACCAGAGCAGTTTTAAGGGCCTGGCTTTTACCATCCTTTTGAGCCTGGTCACCTGTATAGCTCAATCCAGCTCAACAATGGTGTTGAAAGTGCTGGGATGGTTTATATTTACTCTCAGGATTTGAATCATGGGAAAGCAATTAAATTTTATTATATTTTGAGAAAGTATTCCTTTTAACCACTCCTATCATATGATGCTGTAGTTATAGAAGGAAATCCCACTGGATTGTCTTCAGAAAGAAATCACAAGGAAATATATTGGGCCAAAACAATTTGGGCTTACAACGATGATATACACTCTTTCTGTGCAATCCCTCGTTGAAAAAACAATCAGTTAATCTGACTTTATTTGGATGACTCCACAGACATCAAGACTATAGATTCTTCCAGCTATGGTTTCATCCTGGACACAATCCTCCACTGACAGACAAGACATGATAAAGGAAAGCTGGTTTTGCCACCTCCTGTGCTGTATAGTGGCCTCAAGATTCCAGTTCTCAGTTCAGTATTAAAATCCAACTAGTCCTGTAATATCTGCTGTAATGCAACTGGGGATAAAAATCTCACCTGTAAGCACAGCCACATGTTTAGAAATTCCCTTCCCCTTGAGCCAGGTGGATCTCTAAATACCAACAGAAAAGAAAAGAGTGATGTGCACAGTATGTCTCTACTCTGACACATCGCTCAGGATCGTGGTAACTCTCTACTGAATACTCTAGAGCCAGGCATTTGCCCCAAGGCTTTTCTACCCCCTCTATGTGCTGCTTTAGTACTGCAGTGACTCCAGGAAAAAAACCACAACAGCAGCAAACAGTGGATGCTCAGAGAAAAGTATAACAAACAGGTCAAAAATAGAGTGATCTTTGCCCTAATGTTGCCTTGCAGCTTCAATTAAATCTGCCACTTACAGACTTTCTAAGCCAAGTGTATATCCTCTTCTTTTTATCTTTAATAATTGTCAATGGACACTTCTTCAGACAGTGCAGGTATTCTCATAGTTCTAGAGGTACTAGTATTGTAGTACAGAAGTTTCAGTGTTTAAACCTTGCCAATATAAATAGAAAGTGCATCCAAATTACATATTAAAAAGCCCATGCAAGAGCATTATCCAATGCCAGCACAGCAGTTAAGAAACTCCCGTGCTAACTGAAACAGGGTCAGACTTTATTTGTCCACAAACATCATCACAATCTTTGTGACTGCATTCTATTTTTTCCACCAGAGCATTACCTCACACAGTGCCTGGAAATGAGATAAAACAGAAAGCAGCACCAATACTGCACCAACAGCACAAATCTGATGTTCCCTGACTTTCAAGTGCTTGACTATGCAGGTATGATGTTTCTTGATGTAGATTTTTATACGTAATTTTACACTAGCTCTTCTACTGCCTTCTAGATATTTTCAAGAAAGCATTATTAGGTATACTGGATCAATTCTTCAGTGAAGCTTCTATAACATTTTAGCACATTTCACACCAACTGCAGCATAAGCTGAATAATCAAGGCCAAGTCATAATTTCCCTAACTGTCACCGTCCTGTCACCTTTTTTTTAACATCCTACAAAACTGAAGAAAATAAAATCCACAAACAGAAGGCTCTGTGACATCCAAACATCTGACTTTTCTATGCTAATTTTGCTCCTTCACCCATGTTTTGACTATTCTACCTGACCTCCACAAATCCTTCCAAGACAGTCAAGCAACAGGTTAAGGAAACATCATTCCTTTCTTCTCTGTTGGCTCCCACTTCCTCATCATACCACACACAAACTGTATTTTCTTTATCCGTTGGCAATTAATCCCTGATGAGCCCAGACACAGCAGAAGTTACAGATTATTTGTCAGGCCATTTCCATCTTACAAACACACATTTGCTCCCCTAACTTCAGCACGATCCATCCTGGTGTCTCCTCCTTCCAACAGCATATTCTCTTCCCAAGTCCATCCTTGTTTAATCATGACCAAGGAATAAGTTCTGAATGGAACCTCAAAAAATGAGTAAATGGGACAAGTTAGAGCAGGGCTTTCTCCTTGGGTAGCAGTAGCATAGATCCTTGCAGCTTACAGTGAACCACTGTCAACACCTTTGCCTCTCCCCTTGACTTCCCTCTTCTGTAAGATAGCTCCTTCTAAAACAAAGTAAATGTAGCATGGTCAGCCCCTAGTGTTTAAAAACCTTTGAGAGGGAGACTGTGCTGTTATTCTGAGGAACATTGTATTTACACTGTAAAAAGTGAGGTCTGACCCCTCCTGAAGAGAGGCCTCTCCCTGCTGAACTCACCACAGAGTGGAGCACAGCTTCGCTGCCACAGTTTTAGACTGCAACTAATGCAAACCAGCTGTGAAGCAGAAGCTTTGAAAGAGACTACTCATTTTCTACTGAGGTTTTAATTTTATGAATCTAAGGCATCTGAGTGACAGTTTGCTGAGAACATGCTCTTACCCTCCTTTTCTGGGGCTGCAAATGGATTCACTATCTGTATGCCAAAGTGTGATCCACATTTCTCAAGTGTAGATTGAAATTTCCCCTTCTCACACATTTCATCACTAAGTACTTAAAGAATCAAGCTTAAAATTAAACATGCCACTTCCTTTGCAAAATTCATGCATGCAAGGCTGACTATTCATGCCAAATAGATATTTATGGGCTCGTATTAAACATGTAACACACAAACTGGCACACTATTGCAAGAAATTCAGGCATCTCTCAGAAAAAAAATTGTTTCCAGTATAAGAAAACATTTCAATTGATTAAATATTTGGATTTTACTTGGTCTCAGGCCAGGAGAACAATTTATAAGCAATTCATTCCACAAACATAAGCAACATATATAATTAGTCCATTTCAAATCAATGCACAAAAGAAATGCCACTTTCTTTTCATTCATTATTTGACAGCTGATCAGAATGGACTCTACAAAGAAAACAAACACTCAGCAGTAGCAAAGAATTTCACTGCGTAGGTCTTTGGCCCCAGATTTATGTCTGTACTGAACTCAATACTGCTCTGCAATTCCTTGGCATAGGAAAGTTATCCCTGTTACATAACTGAATTTTCCTTTGTAATATAAAAAGTATTTTGTGGGTAAATGGATTTGGATATTAAAAAAGAAAAGTGGTCAAATCTTTTCCTGCCCAACGACAGGATCCACAGTGGTCTTCGGCCACAGTTTTAACTGTTGTGCAAGTTCATAGTTTCATAGAAGCTGTCATTTTAGCAATAATAACTGAAGAGCAAGGCATTGTCTAGGAAATACCGACAAGCTGAGAAGAGATGGCCTGATGTGCAAAATAAAGGGGTAACACGTGCTCATGCGCCCACAGGAAATGCTCTATAAGCTGGTTGTTATCGCTCTCTCTGCATTGCTGATGGTTTTCTATGTTAGCTAATGTGCTGCACAGTTTTCTCTTTGTATTTCACATTGCTCATTAAATTATAAGTTTCTTATATTCCAAAGATTTCTCCCCATCCTCAGCAACAAGAAGCAGTTTCCTCAATTGCCAGTTAAGACAGTAAATGCTTTAGGGCAGAAGTTGAACATAATCTTTGTGACTTATGTTCAATTTCTTTCATTGAATAGCAGTTTCACCAAAAGTCTGAGCAAATCACTGAACTGTTCAATTGTCAGAAAATGTAAACTTAGAAAAAAGTGTGCTAAAACCCACAACATACTTCTAACATCTAGTCTAGGATGTTGTTTGGAAATTTGGTGCTTTAATCATACACTTACATGAGGACTGATTAAGAAATGCCACAGACTGTGAAAGGACACTTTACCAGCATTACAATGTATCACTTTAAAGACAAAAATGGAACATCGGCCATTGCCTCCTCTTCAGATTTATGACTCTAAAAATGAGTGACATCTCCAGATTGGTCACATGCGTATTTCAAATATCTTTGCTTCATTATGAAACAAATTAATTTTGTAAATGCAATAATGACACAAAACAGCAGTCTACAGCACTGGTTAAAAAAAAGAGAAAAAGGTCACTCCTTCAGAGTAAATAAGTGAATAGCAGACTTCAGTCTATTTGAATGTTAGTCAAAATTCTGATAATATACTCTCGTATCCACTGTTACATGGCAATTAAAATCATTATTTCAATCGATAGTACCTTTGTAATATAATTTCATGTCATTTTTATGAGCTATGGAACTGTCCAATCTCCTTTTTACATTCATATATGTGTGTGACATACCGCATTAGGTATTTGTCTTCTAAACCCTTCCACATTTAATTTATTTTCACACCAAGAAAGCATGAAAATAGATTTCCCAGTCTGGCTGGCTGTAAAATAGGGTCTTTTTCTTTACGTTCTTAATGACCAAAAAATGTTCCATCCTCATTCTTGCTTTTTAGTGGATTCAGTTCTTGCTCAAGAATCACGATACAGTTGATAATTGGAATTAACGATGAAAAGCTGGATGCTACCCCATTACATCTGCATCATCTGTGCTTGTAATGAAAATGAACAGACTGAAGAGACAGCAGAATTTGGCTTCCGGAGTACCATGTTACTGACAACAGCCAGCAGGGAGGTGAGGCTGCAACCTGACATATGTATCCCAGCCAGAGGTGGTGCTGGTACCAAAGAAACATGAGAGCAAACAAGCCAGCACCAACTACGTTGGCACTTATTGAAGGAGAACATTTGTCCTAGAGCCCTGGGAGATGAAGTATTTGTCACCCAAGAGGTCATTTATTCCTTGGTGATTGATGTAACATACCTACAATGGGTGTCTATTTGCTGGCTGGACCACGTAATTCATAAATGAGGGGAGAGTGAGGAGGAATCACACAGGCTGCACAATCTGCTCAAGATTCACAGCCTGACCACCCACGCCCACCTGCAGATGACTTCACTACATGGCTCTGGGAGCTGGTTCTCAATGGAGGCAAATACCAAAGTTATTTCACTTACGTACTTGAGTTACCATCTCACAATACTTACAGAGCTTAG
This sequence comes from Aegotheles bennettii, assembly GCA_013398125.1. Classification (NCBI taxonomy): domain Eukaryota; kingdom Metazoa; phylum Chordata; class Aves; order Caprimulgiformes; family Aegothelidae; genus Aegotheles; species Aegotheles bennettii. The sequence continues at coordinate 1,073,026 of VZRW01007582.1, read as the reverse complement.
TTTAAGAAAACAATTTTTCCTCACACTTTAAAATACAAAACTGAGCAGCTCACACTCCTGGAGATACCTTTCCTTGCTGATCCCCTGCAAGTCACTCTCTTTCAGATCTCTCTTTAAACATGACGCAATAAACATTTTGTCCTTGAAGTAAGGGTTACAAATGTGACTCAAAAGTCCACCTGAAATTTGATTTTATAAAAATATATAAAAAAAAATGTCTCCTTTTCAATTGGTTTAGCCATCACCCAGAGTCCCTGCCTAGGTCAGCAATGGGGTGACCAAAAGGACTGAGGTGAACTTAGAGAAAGTCACACGGGTCCTGGAATTGGGCAGCACAGAGAGTTGCCTGCTCACATTAGGGAGACAGAGAGATCACCTCCCCACCCCCAAGTGCTCTGGCGTGGGAAAGCACTGAGCACACATTCCTCGGTAGCACTCAGCACAGGAAGGCTCCTGGCTTCTCACTCAAACCTTTCACTAGCATTCAGCAAGGTAAATAAACCCCATGGTCAGGGAGCTTCAGACTGTTCCTCTCACGAGCAAGGAGAAGGGTGGAAGTATTTGTTTACAACAGGAAGACACATTTACTCCTGCTCCCTTTGCCTTGGAGTAAGCACCTGCCACTTGCAGAAACTGGTTTGCTCTGTTTTCTTTAGCATTAAAGGCTTAGTGAGCCAGCTGAAATGATCTTCCTGGCATAAAAATCTGAAAAGAAGTGATTTCACCTAATACCATAGCATCACCCTAGGGAACATTATCTGAAAGCACTTCGTGCGTATGTGTATGAGCATGAATGTACCCAAAGTTCCTCCCAGCCTGTTTTGGTCAAAAACAACAGTGACACAACCATGTGTTGAAGTGTAACATTTTCAAGTGCTGAGGCACAAAATTTGCTTGTCTCAGCCTCTTGATTGAACAAAGCAGCCATCTTAAAGACTTCAGTCCCAAGTGAGTCAAGAGTCTGCCTTCTCCAACAGCTCAGATTCTTCTAAGTTAACACAAAGCATATGTGGCAGCTGTGTTCTAGGGAAACAAAAACCAACAGAAACCTAGACAGACAGGAATACAGCGAACTTCCAAGGCAGGAAAAAAAATGCCAGTACTTCGTCAATAGTGGTGTTACAGCCATCAGTGTCTAATCATATAGCAGTTAGTCAGGAGCCAGCATTGCTGCTATCCCTCCAGGAGAGCACAGACCTTGCACTTCAGCCTATTGATGAAGCTGTGACACTCCAGCATCTACAAGTGCTGGTAACTGCAAGCCACAGTTTTACCAAAAAAGAGATGATTTCAATTGCTGACGGTGTAACACAAGACTGATATGTTCAAGGAGCAGAATAGAAGCCAAAAACTGAATTCCTGTTAGGATTAGGACAGATGAAGCTTGTAGGAATCAAGGTGACAAAAAACCCCAAGACACAGACCATGTAAGTTTTAATTTTTTTTTGTGCAACATTCAACCCAGGCATCTCCAGCATGTTCCATGAGGGATTCAAGTGCAGTGACACAAAAGGGCATTTTGCCTACAGGTTTTAAAGAAGTTCCCCAACAACACCAATAAGCACAGTGAGAGACTTGATCTCTCTCCCCTCCATGGCTTCTACAAGAAGCTGGACAAGCCATGCAATTCCTTTTTAGTTTTCCAGCTCTTGGAAAATCTCTGAAGGAAGAACAAAGCCAAGGCAGAACTTTATCCTTGTGTGCATTTGCCTTCCTTCCAGTGAAGTCACTCCCCTTGGAGTGACATTTTTCCTTCAGTGAAACAGCTTCTCACAGAGCTTATGTGCATGTGGTACAAACAGACTAGCACTGCTGCTGGAAGAGCTGCTGCAGTTGTACCTGAGCTGCTTTTAAACTAGCGAGTCGTCTGGATACCTATAGCCACAGCAGGGGAGGGAGCAGCTCATTTAGCCTGCATGGCTGATTGGCTTCCTGGCTTTTCCCACTAACCAGCACCCAAACTAGGCAATTTTGAACTACTAGGGGTATGTTCATTTGTGCTACTGTCACATCTTTGACAGTAATGAAGTTATTTGCTAAGAAACAGCAGAATATTTGCATTTTGATCTCTTGGAAATGTTTTCTTAACGCTTAGCTCAGTACCTGCACTCATGGCAATTCATGTTTAATGCAAGGCACTTTCAAATGCAGGTGTGCTGAGGTTTAACAAAAGACAAAATCTCATCCTTACTTTTTACTAGTCAAGTTCAACACAAACACCAAAGTGGACACAGAACATGAGGCCTACAGGTGAGGAATGAAACTGCACTCCCAGGGGACTCAAGGTTGAGGCACAGAGATGGAGTGACACTTTAAGGTCATAATCTATTTCTCAGAATATACTTGTTATTCCTTTTGTATGTAAAATAATTGATAAAGCTGAAATGGTTATGCTATGGCTCCTCTCATCTGCTGTTGTTGAGTTAGAATCTATCAACATTCTTTGCAGGATTGCCTAGACAGATGTTTTTAAATTCAGATTACACAGAGTACATTAAAGTTTTCGTACTCCTCCTTCATTCATCCTTAACATCAAGTCCCGTCTCGGGAAAATTAAAAGTAAAAAAATCATCAACATAATTCACAAAGATTAGGAACAGTACACACAGGAGGAAAAAGCACATGGAATACTAGCCAAGTAATGAAAACTTCCCATATGCAGTTCAAATTTCTGATCAACAGCACCAAAATGCTTGAAGAAATCAAATACCATACTAGAAATGAGCTAAAGGGAATCACAAATGAAATTTCATCATTTTGATTTACTTTACATTTCTTGGCAATTCAGATTTAAACCCTCTCATTACTTTCTTGGAGTTGGCAACTCAACATTCATTCTCCCGAGAGCTGGTGTTTCATACAGCTTCTCAAATGGAATGACCAGAAAAGAACTTCGAGTTTTATTTTTAGAAATAAAAGTGTATTTTAACCTTCCTGGTTGAGCAATAAAACAAAGTGTTATAAAGCTACAAGCACAAGGCACTCTCTTTGAAGCTTTAAGGGAATCCAACTGATTATTTTACAATCAATTATTATTCTGACAACAATAAAGGTTATTCTAAACTTACTAATCTTAGCTCAGTAACCTTGAGAAAAAAACAGCTGCTTTCAGTTCTGCTTTTCTGAACCTTACCTCAGTAGTATGTATGAATTAATGATGTTGGTACTTTGGGAGTTAAAACAGTCAGATATATCTTAGCAGGTATTAGTTATGTCTTAACTAAAATATTTTTTTTAGTATCAAGGTATCAGCTCTAAAAAAAAATATAGAGGAGAGAATATATAGCAGTTTAACCACAGAGCAGTTTGCTCAGGACAGCATAGGACAGAAGCATAATACTAACATTACTGTTTGGCTGAAGTGTAAAACCACCTTTGTTTTGCTTCCACTCAGAATCTAGGAATTCCCACTAAAACAACAACCCCAGGTATGCAGTCACAAAATTAATTTAAAAAAAGAAAACACAGTTTCTGCAGAAAGTCAAAGCTTATATTGATCGTATGTGAAGATTTGCTAGGGTTTACTAGTGCTAAATCCAGTACCTCAGCCAGAAATTAATTCCTTGATGAGTAAAACAGATCTATGAAGACTTACCTCCTTCCCCATCCTGACTGCTCATACCTAAAGCTTTTCATTATAATTGCAAAAGAAGAAGAAGTGGTCTAATACGGGGGTACAGGATTCTGACTTCTCATAGCACACCCTGCAAGTCACCAAGCTGTACTCACCATGCATCTGGTACGTGTACGGTGCTTGCCCAGCAGTCGGGGTACTGAAGCTGGATCCATAGCTAAGAAACCCACTCTGTCCTGGGGAATGGCTGAGGCTGTCCTCTGTTTTGATGCCTTTGGGCCATATAGTAGGAACCAAGAGTAGAACATGAGTGTTTGTCATATAAAGGTGTAAAAAAGCAAGTTTACGAATGAACAATTTTTCATCTGGATTCTAACCTAATAAACTCTGGGTTTTTCTACACTTACAATTTTAAAAAATTATCTTCATTACCCAAACAGATCTCCTAAATAACAGAGTCAGGTAACTTCACCACAAATAATACTTGAGTCAGTTACATCCTGTATCCACACCTGAATGAACTTTTGCTAAGATGGGGAAACAATTATGAATGATATTGTTTTCAAAAACAATTTCTGAACAAATATTTCTGTTCTCAACAGATTTATCTTTTACTTGCATTATATTTTCAGCTTTGGTAGCAAAATATTTATTGGCAAGTCATATAAGGAGGGTTATCATCTATTCAGTTAGATGTAACTTAATGGTTCAGGAACAACAGGTAAGCCCTGAAGCCACAAAAATCTTTTCATTACTAAAATCAGGCAATTAAACTGACAATTTGCAAGGGGAACAGCAATAGTTGAATTAAACATTGCAAGATGAAACCTTTGCCGGTAGTGAAAGGAGTTGATATTTTATTCTAAGATGCTGCTGAGATTGTACAGCTGTATTATTAAAATAAACAGCTGAAAGGTACAACTTATTATGAACCCTTTGGGCATGAACCTCCCCTCCTTTGAATGCCTATTTGCACAAAACAAAAACCGGCCATTGGACCTGCCCTGAGTGCTGGGACTAAACAAAGACCCTGTTGATGTTCTGGCCTTGGATTTAATACACTTCCCAGGCTGTTGTCATCTTTTAGCATTTGCAGACAAACGTGTCAAAGGACAAGTCAAATTCATGTGCCTTTCACTAAACACATTGTTTTCTAGCTTAATGACTCTTAAAAGCAACAAGTCTGCATGTGCTCAGGTTGGGAGTAAGTTCTCCTGTATAGTGTTTTCTCTAATAAAAATCACTTCTTTTAGCTTTAGGTGAGAATAGCTGCAATGCAATTTGAGCACAAATTAGCAACAAGATGACAATGTTGCATTGTGAAATGCAGGAGGTTTATTGGGATAGTGAATGAACATGTGTCAGTGCAAGCGTCCGGCCCCGTTACTGCTGGGGAAGCGAAGGAATTTGCGAGTGTGCGCAGAGAAGCTGCTTTTCATAACATCCCATGCTTTTCAATTACATCAGCACTCCGCATGCGAGCACTCAACTCACCCTAGCTACAATTAATCTTCAGCAAATGGGCCTTTTTGGAAGTCTAAAAATTGTTGTAAGACAGCGAAATAACTTAGCACCAAATTAATTTCCACACAATGTTCTGTTTTGTCTAGAAACTGGCTGAGTTTTATTTTTCTGCCTAAAACCAATACTGCTTCATTGTTCTTGGTTGTCAGCCAGGTGGAGTTTTTCATATGCTGTGTGGAGTATCTTAGAGAGGGTATATTGGCTGGGGGAGGGAAATCAATGTTCAAGGATGCTAAGAGGTCATCTGCAGGATTTATAAGCAGCATATGGGCCTGACACATGTATGCCCTAAAGACTCCAGGCAGTAGCAAATGGCTCTACTTTCACCTGCTGTAACAGGACAACTGTTCAGAGTTTGCCTTGGAAGTCAGCCAGCTGATGCAAACACACAAGTAGCTCCAGGAAAGGGTCTCAAAATATTCTTCTTATCATCCTGGTAGAGCTTTGGCTCTGCCAAGCCCATTTCCTTGGCCTTCCAGACCGTTGCATTGAATCTCCCTTCACTAAAAGCCTTGTCAATGGCTGTATAAAAGCTTCTTGTTGGGAAGGGATACTGTATTTGCCAAGCGAATGAAGGTGTTTAAGAGCACAAAAGAAAACCGGAGCAGAAACAGAACTATGAAACCATTTTAATGCTGCAAGACTTAGCACTCACAGGATCAGCTTGGAATAAGGAGCCCAAAGCTTTTTGTTAAAGGGCTGTACCTAACCAAGAGCAATACCTCTTTGGTCTTTAGGAGTAGAAAAAGCTTCCCACCTCAAGAGCTAGGTATTTCCATGCAGAGCTTGAGGAGACACTTAACACTTGGTTTACCAGGCATTCCCCTGTCAGGACTGCTTGTTTAATTATTTCTGTGCCTGAACCCCCCAGCTGCTCCTGCCCAGCACTGTCTCCCCACAGCTGCTGGCAAGACTGTGCAGGAAAGCAGGGAACAAAGCTGACTAGGGTTAGAAATGTTTACTGCACCTACAGCTACCAACTGTCCATTAAAATATGAACCGTCTTCCAAACTCATGCCTTATTTTCCTCTGTCTTGGTTCTTTCGTAATAATAATATACAAAAAACTTTTCCTACAAGAGCCTGCATCATTAAAACTCCAGAGAGAATCAAGGAAGGCAAAGTACAGTTTACCTAAATATCATATTTACTGCAACAGGCTTTGTCTTGCCAGTGAGTCATGGGAACACTTACCAGCTCCTACTCCTAAGTGGCACAACCTCCTGAACCTGAGCTTCTCATTCTGTCTCATATCCTACTGCTGACTGGCTCCAAACTTACCTAGTTTGTAAGAACATAACCTGGGATATCAAGAGCTGATAGTTCAAAGTAATCCTAACATCATTAACCAAGTCAGATTTTCCCCTAAGCCTAACAAGAACACATTGCTAAGAGAGAAATTACCTTTCATTCTAAAGCTTAAGACTTCAAATATATTTTTCTAGGAGCAAGAGGAAGATATCCCCAAAGGTAACATGATGTCAGAGTACTCACTGTAGGAGGGTATGCCATAGGGCTGCCCCGGAGGAGGATAGGCAGTGTATGCAGCAGCCTGCTGGATTCCCGCGCTGTACTGAGTCTGTCCATACGTTGCCATTGTTGGGAAAGATGGGACTGTCACTATATGGGGATAATGTCTATTCAGAACAAGAAAACAGAAGGTCTAAGGCAATAGTTACTGTACATGATCTTCTAGAGCACATCTAGAACACTTACAGATATTTTGATAAAATAACATCCAAAGTATGATGGTGAATATTTTGGAAACCCAGAATTGACTAGACTGGGGCAAAAGTTTGTTTCAGTATACAGCTGCTCACAGAAGCTATTGAGATTAAGCTACTTAAATGCATGGGGACTTTAAGACTGTGTAAAATAAATGCAATTTAAAAAAATAAAATCCACACTGATTTTTCATGTTTCATTTTGAGTTTGCCAAACAGGCAAGTGTCACAGGAACCTCTGACATTTCAACATATTCCTCTGTGGTCACTCATAAACACAACAATATCCAAACTGATAAGGTTTGGATTCCCCAGGGTACGAAAGTGCACATTATCTCAAACCTCTTTTCACTCCATATCTAACAAGATTAAGAACCAGCTACTTCATTGGTCTAGACATATGCAGGGTAACAGGTGGATGAGCTTAAGGCAAATACTTTTTAAGGTGACAGAAGCCTGCACAAAATGGCTGTTCAGCAAAACACAGTTTTTAAATGACAGCACTCGGCACAAGCACTCACTTTGTGGAGTACAGATGGAGAGGACACTGTGGTGCTGCTTTGCTGCTGCCTGGAAAACAAAATTAAAGGGTGTTAGATTTTCATCATGTTCTGTTCTATGGCCAAGCTGATACCACTGTTTTTATCACTGTTGATTTGAGAAAAAACATACAGGAATTGGAAGACTTTGTTTTTAGTGAATTTCCACAAACTGGGAGATAAATTTAGGCTTCATTGATTAAAATTTTAACAAAATCCAAATTAAAATCTGCAAGTTGCCTGCAAGTTGTACTGAAAACGTCATACCTAAATGACACCATAAGTGTAATGCAGGTTTCCTCCATAATGCCATCCAAATTTTGCTTCTTGGTTCCTGGGTGGAGCTGTTAGATGTTATTACAGCACTATAAATGCCAAAACACCCTCACAATCATCAAAAATAACATTAGGCACAACAGCCTCTTTATCTGCTGGCTACATCAATGAACACACCAGACTAATTGCACACAGCTTCTCCAAGCAGGGAGAACATCAAGTATCACATTGTCCACTAACACCAGCGCCACAACCCTTGACATTGGCTGCTGGCATCTATAGTGTAATTTGTTACATGGGATAGAAATTATCCCCCAATCTCATGCAGAACACGATCTCTCAACTGCAGGTTTCCTAGGCAGAAAACATCTGCCATGCAGTCCTGTGCATTGACAGGGACATACCTGCAATGCTGTAGACAGATTATTTTCAGTACAAAGTTGTCCGGAACAGCACCACTTCATTTGTTCAGCCATGTGTAAGTTGGTGAATTAAACTTTTAAACCATGTTTTATTTCATGAAATATGCAAGTACAATTGAAATCTAAATACCTGCAAATAGTCCTAGGGGTTTGAGTAACTTGTTATGCCATAAACATGGAGAGAATGCCCAAAAAGATCTCACATGCTCACATATGAATGTTTGTTCTTCCTGATTTAACTCTCTTCTGAAATTGTTCTTTCCTAGATAACCCTTTTCACAGCATTTTACATGGCTTTATCATTATTGTAACATGGAGATTACACCAAACTATTTTTAAAAACACAGCCATTTAATCTGATGCTTTTTAAAACTAAATTTCATTTTAAAAAAGCGTTTTTATTTTTGTTCACTTGTTCATGGAAAAACCCCAGTGGAATTGCGTGAGTTCTAACTAAAAATACTCATTACTAGATATTATTTTTTAGAATGTTAATTTGTACAATGCCTACTATATGTAATAATACTGAAAATACTAATTACATGATCATTTTTTGATGATATTTTGTATAATGTTTACTGCATATAATAATAATAATAATACAGAAATTCTAAATTTCCAAGGAAACATAACATTGAGCTTCATAAGACTGAGATGGATTCCTTAGGAAACAGTAACATATAATTATAAGATGGAATCATCTAAAATGCACACTTTCTTCAAAAAGGAGGCCTTTTTTTCCACAAACTCGTAAATCTTCAGAGATAACTTTAATAAAAATAAAAAAATAAGTAATATCCATGTACTCCTTTCTCTCTTCTCCAGAACAACTGCAGTTGCTTAATAAGAACTACACATTAGGTTAGAATTGATAAAAAAATAGGAAAATAAAGGTGTCTCTGCTTACTAACCTTGTGAATCTGAAAGCAAAGAGCCCTTTTTCAGTAACATTCCCGAGCCTCCCTGCTCTCTGCCCAGCAGCCTGTGACCCAATCAAGTGCCTGCAAGCCGACTGCAACCTCTTTCTTGCCCCATGCTTACCTTTAAGAGTCTCCCAACTGTTTCACATGCAGTATCAGGGCAATGTTACTGCAGCATCTATGCTCTAGGGAAGGTGGCTCTGGTAACAAAGGCACTGATGACTGGGGGAACAGGTTTCAGAGTGAGCCGGCCACAATTGCATTGACATTGCTGCTGCTTATTATTATTTAAAAAACACCCCAAAACAGCTTGGGCACATCTATCTGTGCAGCAACAGACCCCAAGTCATCTGTCCACAAAGCCTATGTGCTGAACTCTAATTGCTAGACATCTGTTCCACCTCCTTCCTGTCCATAAGGAGTCCTTCATCCTCTTACAACCTGGAACACCTTAAAGTAAAACCCACCAGCAACCCTGCCTTATTCTTCTACCTAAAAAATGCAGGTAACAGTAACCTATTTCCCAAGCAACCGACTGAGAGGCACAGTTTGGGGGTGGGGGATGTGGGGGGGTAGACAAAGGATAGTATTATACAAATGTACATATTCATTTACACATACAGATAGAGAAAAAAGGATTGTTTTTAAATCCAAAGCTGGGCTTACCTGACTCACCTTCAAACCCACTATGAAAATGTGCTTTGACTTACCTGAAACAAAACAGTTTAGAAAAATCAGATTTTTAGATTGTGAAAACAAAAATACCATTTTTCTGTCACACTGCTCCTCACTACCAAACAGAATTGCATTGAAGAAATATACTTTTTTAGTTTTCATTAATTTAATAATGCCTTTTATACTCGAAAAACAGCAGAACAGACAGTTTGAGCATAAGCTTCTTTTCTAGTTGAAAAATATTCCATCTTCAAATTTTGTATTTTTGAAAGAGGAAAGTACAGAATAAATATGTTTACTAAAAATGCCAAGTGGGGATTTACTGGTTATGAACACACAATATGCTACTATCATTGCCAAAAAAGGCAAGTTAAACCTACATGTGTTGCTACCCAGAAGCGTAGGACTACAGGCAAACCGTGCATTTGAAAATGATACTGATATAATTGCACATCTCATGATAAGTACTCATGAAAATAGCAGGCCAGACACCTACATGGATATCTACGTAAGTATTGTGACTAGACTTGGTAAAATTGAAACTATGTGTCACACAGAGCACACATTTGTGTGCGTTTATTGCATTAAAAGCTCTGCCAGTCTGAGACTTGACAAACACACAAGTATTTTCCTGTTCTTCAGATTAACAAGAAGTATTTCCAAGGGAAAGACCATAATCTTAGTAGCACAGGGGATCATTCTGTAGAAAAATAACCATAATATTTCTGTAAGAAACAGTATCAACATGAGGTGTCACTAGCAAACTGGTGTCCAACAGTGCAAGTGCTGTGTTGGCTCTTATTTACATTGTGTAGTAACAAATAGTTCCTGCACCAAGAAGTTCACAAAATTATGTATTTAAAAATCATTTCTAGCTCTAATCTTTTCTGCAAACACGTACCTTTAAAAGGATGTTTCCTTTAGACTATTATCCCTTCGACTGTTCTTGTAAATATGCAGTCGTGATGCACGTGATTTAATCACGCAATTTCTAATGCCTTAGCAAACACGCAAGCAAAACATCTCTTTGGCTCCTTAAGAGCCTCTAAATGAAGGGTTAAACATACTACTAAAACATAATAGCCAGAACCTTTTGCTAACTCCCCTCCAACAGGAAGGCTGACAGATCCTGACCACAGCAAACAATAGCTGGGATTGTACTAGCAAGAACTAGTTCAGCTGCATCACTTGCCAATAATTTTTTTAGCAGATTTAACATTCTTCTGTTTCTTTCACTTGAACAGTATGATGGAAGGGGAAGGAGGTGGAGAAGAGCAGATAAATTTCCATCAGAGCCTCAACCACTGAAAGAATTTGTCCTTGGTACCTGCCAAATGTGAAACTTCAGCCCAGAGGTAAGCAGGGCTAACCATTTGGAGATGATAGCAACAATCTCAGAGCAACCCAAACTGGGGCATGGGGCTGCTTTGGCAAAATGTTTTCTGGCTGCACAGTAAGTTACTGGGCCTGGGAGCCCCCACGCTCCCCACAACAACAGCAGCACAACCACTAAAGCACTTGGCTCATATTCACGCCACCACTGGGGCTCTAGTGGGGTCCAAACAAAAACTACCAGCTCTACACCAAAGATGCCTTATACCTGCAATTATTCCAATGGAGGAAACATATATGTGCACATGTGCATATGTATGTACCCACTATACACAGATATGTATCTACATATATGAAACATTTCAATTCAATTTGCATTCAAACCAGTGCTGAACTAAAGGATTCAGCCTCAACTGGAGCATCTCCAAAAAAATATTCAAAAATCTCACTTGCTGACTCTACTATAGAACTAATTGTCAGAAGCTGAAGCCTTCCACGTGGTCAGTTCCCTCTGGTTACATAAATACACACACACACTATGTTAAAGCCAGTAAACAGTAAGCAAAAGATGCAGCCTACCTTCTATATCATCTGGAGCCGTGGCATAAATGTTGGAAAGGTTAAGCTTCAGTCTGTCAGGGCACTCTCTATTTACAGTCAGGCTGGGTGATATCACTAGATCTAGCATTTCCTTATACCTGAAGGAAAACAAAGGAAAAATATAATTTATTCATTACTTATGCATGCTTACTAATGATTCAATGTTTTTTCCCTAAGAGTATAAATATTAAAGCTGATTACTTAAACCCAGGCTTCATATAAATTCTACATAATAACATTCAAGAAAGTTTTCATCAAAGGGAAATGCTGAATTAAAATGAAGTACTTGCTCCCTTGAAGATTACGCCCATCTGATTAATGCTTTCCCTTTCTTCCTGGATTTTGTCAGACAAAAACTAAATTTCCTTATCTCTCATATTCCATCAGAGTGAGAATGTACACACCACTATACGATGAGGCTCCAGAACAGGCTATTAAGGGCTGAAAATGAAATTGAGGACAGTTAGCAGCATTATCTAGTCTTACAAGGCAATAAGGTTAGTACTGGTGATAGTATCAGTTTTCCAGGGGACACCTAAACCAAGCATCTAACCACAATCTCCCAACCATTAGGTGGCACTGATACAAGGACAGTCCCTTTCACATCAATAACCTCATCCAATTTAACCGAAAATTTCAAATGAACAATATAGGAGTTGAGTATCCAAAGAAAAGCGTAATTGAGTGTGCACAAGACTTACTACTTTAATGAAAGCTTAGTAACTGTGCATTACACAAAGACTTCAGAACAGAGAATGACTAAATCATTATTTCAGACCCTATACACAATATCAATAGGTCTATTAATCTAAATACCACTGTTTTCAACATCTGTGTCTAACTCCAGCTCTACACCTTTTCAGAAGTAGGCTCTGAAGACACTTGCTTGAAATAGAGCTGCTTGCTTCCCTTAGAAGCATTGAATGTTTTGGATTGATACAAAATATGGCATTAAGTGCACAGATTTGCATAACCATGTTTGCAAGTTTGCATATGGACAATGAGGTGAGTACAGTATGGAAATTGCTGTTTGGCTTTTATGCAAGGCAGGTTTCCTCGACACCTTTACTCCCATAATGTTCTGACCTTGTTTCCTGTGCAACCAATGCCTGCAGCTGGAACTGGGAAGAACTCACTGGCCAAGGAAAATTTGAAGCTAAATTTGTCAGTTAATTGTATTATTATTTTTTTTTAATACACACAATGCTGTGGAAACTTATTTCAATTTTCTATGAATGTATTTTGCAGCTTTTGGTTCAGGTCCAAAACAAACGATGAAAAGATGAGGACTCAAAGATGCTGGATGTCCTTCTTCACTTTCTGCAGCTACATAGAGGCTGTCCTAAGTTCCATTCCCTGGAGGCTGATGGGGGGAATTAGGGCTATTAAGGGAAACTTGTAACTATGGTCTTGGACAGAGCAGGGCCTGGGCAAGAGCAGATGGGAGAGGCCAGACGGTGGTTGAGTGGATCTGGGGCACCTGGCTGCAGCCTGCATAGGATCCCCTCTCTCTCGGGCTTGGACGTATCTGAGCTGGACTATGAATGTAGCAGATGGCATGGCAGCAACAGGCTGGTAGCAATCCATAGCACACCTAAAACATCATGAAGTTAAAGACAACAGCACTTAAACCTGAAATCTTGACTCTGGGCTTCTGCAATAATAATCTACGCACTTCTGTGAGGAGCAGAGGTTTGTTTTGATCTTCTGTTTAAATACCACTGTATATCTTTACCAGCTTGGAGAAACAGAGAACAATGAACCACATACTTTTTACCTGAACCTTTCCAATCACTTTTACAACCCCCCTTATAAAAAGATTAAGTATTGTTACGAACAGTGGCCACCAACTGTGCCCACAACCAGTGTCCATGATACCAACTGCATGGAAATGCAACAAATACCAGATTTGCACACGGATAAAAATAGTCCCTAGTTGTACCAGTTCCTCCCCGAGTGTCTCAGTCTAATGGCACAGCCAAAATAGCAGTCCAGGACTCCTGATCGAACCCTAAACAAAACACAGCCCGTGAGAAACTTTATTGAGTCCTAATGGCACTGGAGCAAGTTATGCTCCAAACTGGTACCAGCAGACAGAGGCTGAAGCACACGTGCAGCAGCTTCATAAGCAGTTTTAGCATGGAGGAGGCAGGCAGATGCCTTGGAATCACAGGCTGTCAGGCAGTAAGAGATAGTCATTGCTCTTTTGCACACTTTGTTTATGCCAGAGGAAAAAGAGATTTTTCTCCTGAAAAAGCTAATCTCAGTTTTTCACTGGCACAGCCAGCCTGACCAGAAAGTGGTCAGGAAGGCTCTTGTGGTGCTTACTTCTTAGTGGGGAAAAACAAGGTCTCTCCTATAAGCAACTATGGATTGTAAGGCTTTCTTAAAATCAACAGGCTGAACAAGGGCTCTTTTCTCAGAGGAATTACTTTATTCAAATCCATTGGCACCAAATGAAATTTTAGTTGCGTGGCTGAGAAAGCTGGGCTCAGTTTTATACCAGATTTTCCTTTCCACTGTAAGCAATGTCCCATTTTTTTCCCCCTTATTTCCTTAATGCTATACCTGAATGGAGGAAAAGCACTGCTATCCCAGATCCTGTCAAGCTGGGGATGTTCTGCATTGTTTTTCAGATAACACATGCCCTTCAGCATAATCCAAAATCCCATCATTCATGACACTGCCCAGACTGTTGCCAAGTGAATGGGAGCAGATGTTTAAAGGGAAGTGATCTTTTATAATGATTAATGTGCTTTAATTACATCATTGTTCAGAGATTTCATTAGCTACTCTCTGACAATTTTTCTGTTGGTTTTGTTCTCTTCACTTGTATATTCACAAAGTCACATCACACTTCCCTGTATTTGCTCTATAACATTTTCCTGGGTTTTTTTCAGCTTCCATTTTTCTTTAGAGCATGTATTAGTTGCATGTACAAACAGGTACCTTTCCACAGAAAAGCCTGTCTGGTTGTGCACGTCATGTCTGTGTTTGCATTGTTAGTGGCTCTGCCTGTTTTGCACGCACCATTGACCGATTTGTTCTTGTACACTTCTTCAGAAGAGGTTTTGAAATTCCTGTTATAACAATGGCAATCTACAGAAAATCTTCAGCAAAAAAAATAATGGAACCAAAATGGTGCTTAATACAGTAAATGACATGCTGGAGTACAACTGATGAAAATATCAGGTCTTTGCTTGCTTTTTAGAGCAAAAACATTTTCTGGCTTAAGTAAGGTACAGTAAATCAGTAATAAAGTTTGCTGAATATGAGCTTTTATTAAAACCAGTGATGGCAGCATCAGTATGTCGGGCTGACAGACATCTGGAACAGCTTTTGGCTTCTATAATTAAGAAGAACATTGTGTGAATTTGGTGCTCAGCTTTTCCATTGGAATCCCCTACTCAAAACCCAATATTTTGCCCTGAAAGTTGGCCCACAAATCTCTGCCAGGAACAGAAACTTTTCTCTTTACTAACGTTTAGGAAGGAAAAAAGAAAATAGAAGTATTTTTCAGTCATTCTGAAACTAAGAATGCCAAATTAAACATTCTAAGGTTTCAAATTTTTGATTGAAGCGTTGGGTTAACCTACAAATCACATTTTCTTTTACAATGATGTTTTAAAGGCAGTGATTCTAGAACCCAACACAAAACACTCAAACATGTACTGAAGATCAAACTACTGAACAATCCCATCTCTCTGCAGCGAAGTACTAAAAGAGGGGAATAAATGCAATGCCGAAGCAGGACCTAGTGTGCAGACAGAGTCAGCAAGGTGCTCTGGATACTGATGGTGATGAGAACTTGATGGATAATTTTTTGAAAGGATGAAACAGGAAACCACTATGGCATTGTGGGCAGATGCAACCACACCACAGTTCTGCTCAGCACAGCTGAAAGGCCAGAAGGCACCAGCAAGGGATGAAGGAGACTCCTTCCAAAGCTGCTCAGGCATAATTTAAAGCATCTCTCAGTCTGCTCTAACTTGCTTTAACATCCTCCCGACAACACACTAAAGGCATTATCTCAGGCATTTCCACCCGCACTGTGGAGGCAGTGGACTTGTTCCTGGGAGTTTGCATGTTTCACTCATCTCTACTCCATTTCTGGGGTGAGAAGATATTATTATGGCTTCAGTAAGTACAACTACACGAAGTGGAACAAATGTTTGAAAGAGCACTTCCAGGGCATTTTCAGTAAATGGGTAGTAAGTAGTTCCAGGGTAAACTCAATGACCAAGTGATTAAGACATTTCAGAGGAAATGCATGCAAGGAAGAACATTTGCCCTGTAATGACAGAAGTCTGTAGAAGTCTGTGTTTGAGTAACAGGGGGTCGATGGTACAGTTCAGAAAGGACATACCAGAAGTAAAAGACAGTATGGGGGGAAAAAAGCTGGCACGGTTGTAGAAAAAATAAGGAGAACGAGCTCTGCATCTGCCATCAGTGGGAGAATTGATGAGTTAGGAGCCCCGCAGAATAAAGCGGGTGAGGAATGAAAGACAGGACTCCTGCCCTTGAGGAAAACCTGCCAGATCCTATAGTGAGAAAGACAAGATACTTTAAGGGAGTAAGAAATTGCAAGGAAGGTTTGTCCATAAGGGGAGAGGCAAATCTAGAAATTACTCTCCCTGCAACAAACCCATGCAATGATCTTCGAGAATTTTTACTTGTATCTGGCTAGAGGCCAAATACAAGCTTAAACCACTCGATCTTCCTAAGCATACACATATGCCAACACAAAGCCCTAGGCAGGAGTGGTACAAGCCAAGTCTCTCCTTTTAGCTTTGCTGGGAAGGGGAGGAGCAGAGACAGAGAATGCAGCAGAGTTGCAAGAGTAACATTTTTGTCTTGCTTCCATGACTTTATCTGGTTTTAATTACTCGATCAACTGCTTTTACCTTTATTCTCCTCAAAAAATGGTGTGGATTACTAAGCAGATTTCTGCAACTTTATGACTCCAGAGCTACTGATCATAAAAAAGACAACAGCCTGATTCCCCACTTTGTTTCAGAAGTGAATTACTAAACGTAACTGCGAAAAAAAAGTGTGAAAATGGCTTTCTCAATCTCTGATTCAAAGCAAACAAACAAACAGAAAACCCTCAATCCTCAAAAGTTTCTCTTTCCTTCATCCCTAGGAAAGATGAATTTGTTGTAATTCTTTTTTCACATAGGTAGAATTTTCAAAAGCACCTGCTGTCTCATTAATTCTCATTGGTAATTAAGACTTCTGCTGGTTTAACTCCTTGGGAAGCACGACAGCTTAGTCAGCTCTGCCAGGACTAACTGGTTGCAAAATTATACCCCCTCATTTTATTCCACTCCCGCACAAAAAAAAGGAGTCATTCATAAGCAGGGAAAAAGCTATTATCTCGCAGACACCTTCCAGGTGGTATAATAATAGGGAATCTCCTATACTGAAGATTTTGGCTACTTCTATCCACACATTTCAAAAGCAGAGGAAATAGATTTCATTTCCTCTGTCAGTACATTCCTCCTCACACTCTTAGAATATTTTCTCTCCATCTATAATATATCCTTTGTTCTTTCCATTTCAAGAGCTCAAAAATGCTTCAGCAGGTGAAAACCACACCAGTTTTTTCTCTTTTATAATAAGTCTTAGCTCATCCACAAATACATCTGATAGATGTATGCAGGAAAGGCCTGAACAGGCATAAAGTTAAACCTGAGCTGGCATAAATGCTCATGTACAAGACTGACAATACAGCCACGATGACAAGATATCCTTTCAAGGTGACCTGCAGGGCAGTGTGCCTCAGGCTGTTTATATTCCTGAGAGCTGCCTTTTGCTGACGTAACTGGACAATAAAAGCAGCAGTACTTGTCTGGATTTATCATTGCCGACTCCATTCCAGACATAAAAGTAAGTGGACTCATAGTAGTATGGCTTGTAGCACAGCATCTGGGGGTGGGGGTACACAGTTGCATTATTCTCCAGCACATAATATCTCATGCTAAGGATTAAACCAAGAGGAAGAAGAAAAAAGTTATGTGATAGATAGACAAGGGACAAAGCACAACAGACGGAAATGAGAAATTAAATTGAGGCGATAGTGAGGCTGCTCCAGAGGACAGGCACACAGCTAAGCCTTCTTGCAACTGCTGATCAGATTGAGTCAAGTATGAGAGAAGAGAAAAAATAAATAGGTGAGACCAGGAAGGAGCTGAGGGGGGGGTGTACTCACTAAACTCAAGCCCACAGCAAGATAAATCTTCATTTCAACCGAAGCAGAATGCCACTCACTTTCTGAAAGAGCTGGGGAGAAAGCCGCATCTGAGCAGTGCCTTTGTGCAGCTCAGAGAAAGCTGGGCAGAGCCTGCACACAGAGCACACATGGACACGCGAGCCCTTCCTGGCCAGAGGACAGTGGTCTCAAGCTGTGCTTCATCGCGTCCCCTCACCACTCCGCTTGTGTACATATCATCATCCAGCTTTTAAATCTCACTGTTGGCCTTCTGAAATGTTAATCTTTTGTTTAGTCCAGCACTGGAATAACTGGCCATAAGGTTATGCTAAAAACAACCTACCACTCTAACACAGTAAGAAACACACAGTGCTTCTGTTTAAACAAAAAAACCCCCCAAAACCCAAACAACCAGCACCAAACCAACAAAGAGCACTAGTACCCAAGACCTGGATCACAAATATGTTTGTTAATTTAGCAGTCAAACGGAAAACTTTTCACAAAGAAAAACAGCCCTTCCTTTTCCCTATTAATTCCATGTACATCTAAAATGATTCATTTCACGTAAGAAAAAATTTGGTTTCGGTTTACATTAAGATAGTAAAAATATTTTTCTTTTTTTTTTAAATGTGTTAATTCTAAACAATTCTAAGAAAAATAACTAATAACAAAATAGACCATTTTCTGTCACAGTTCTGAAACCACTATTGTTTAAAAATACCCAAAGTATTCCAACAGCTTTAAAATCCTTCCCCACGTTTTTTTGTTTTGTTTTGTTTTGTTTTTAAATGAGACAGTCTTTTTGACCAAAATTTTACTTTCACTGGAAGTCTTCTGTCTTGCTTAAACCCGTAGACCAGACAGTAAAAAAACAGATGAAAAATCCTGTCTCATGAATTTTTTGCGCTAACTTCACCTTTTATTGTGTTTTCATTTTTTTTTGAGGAAAGCCTGCCTTAAGACTTTTGAATGCTTGGGACTGGCAAAAATAATCGTGTGCCTTGTTTCCCTGGAAGTCCTGAATTTCCAGAAGTGTTTGCTTGCTTCACCAGGCTTCATCACCTGCTATTCTAGACTGCTTTTCAATTATTTTTATTTTTTAACAATTTCTTTCTTGTCTCAGACCTGGTGATTTAAAAAAAGCAGGCTGTCTTCATATAAATAAATGTTCTTCCTACTCCTAGCAAGGCTTCACCACTCGCTTCTCCAGGTGCTCTTTTCCCAATACCCATGTTGCAGGCACAGCAATACTGAGAAGAAAGAGGGGGGCCGAGCTGGGAAGTGATCCCCCCCAACGCTTCCTGCAATTAACTCAGGAAGCGATTGAAGGAAGATAGACCAGGGGAAGCATCAGCATTTTCTGGTTGAGCAGCCCAAGGTAAAGGGATTCAGTGCACATAAAAACAAACAAACCCAGCTACCTTCACTGTTTGTTGTGAAGGCACAGTCTGAAAGGCAGCTTGAAAATTCAAAGTGAGCTAAGGATGGGGTTCATGCCACAGACTTTCAGCCTGGCTGCCTAACCAGGAAATGCATTACAGAATTGCTTCGAGTCACTGGTACTTTAAACATTAATTTCAACACTAGCATTTCATTTAGAATAAGTCAAAATGAGAGAGCTGAATTTTTCAGAATGTCTTTCTTTTTGTCGATTGAATCTGTTTGCTAAACGGAGCAACATTTGCAAAAGATCTTATTATTTGCCAAAACCCCAAATTACTCAGTTGTCTTACTGCGGACAATCGAGTACCACACAGAACAGCCTCAGTTGGTAAAGAAGCACTGAGTTTATAGCCATCATTTGAAATATAAAATTGTATATGTATACATATATATATGCGTACACACACACAAACTTGCATATATAATCTTTTTCAGTTGCCCTATTTCTCTGACATCCACAAACTTTTTAGTCCCATTACACCTCTTCCTATTCAGATCCCCCAAGTGCAGCAGGGCTGTGTGTGACTGCAGAAAGCCACTCTGGCAGCTCCAGCTGCAGAAACATGGTTCATAACACAAAACAACTGTCTCCAGAGACAGGGCTTCACAAACCAGGTACTGTAGGGTGCAGCTCATGAGACTTACTTGTCACTACTTAGGCACCTCTTTTCACTCTGAAGAACTATGCTTTTTATCCCTTCTCTTCACAATCACAAGGGCTAAAATCTCACTAAAATGAAAATGACAAAAATATGATTTAAGGAAAACTAAAAGATTTGAAAATAAACAGGTGATAACTTAGATATTCATGCTGAAATCATCTGGGTTCTGTTACACGAGTGTGCAAGAATGTGTTTTTTCTTGTAGACTACTTGTTATTTCTACTTTAACTCACGATTTGATCTAGCTTTGAAATTTATAGGAAAAGGAGATCTGAGAAACTAAGTCATCTAAAATTCTTGAACAACAATAACCTTCACAGGGAAGAAAACTGAACGGAAACAAATAAAATAACTTCTTCCACAAATTCAGCAGTACTCAGAATCAGCAGGGGTGTGAGGCTTGTGGGATGGGACCACAGAAAGGATGGGTGCAGGCAGCAGTGAGGTCCCCTCCGCAACCACATGCTCCATGCAAGAATGTGACTGCAGAAAAACTATAGATTTAACTGTAGTAAAAGCAGCAAAATTCTGACACAGAATGAGGAAAAACTTTGACATTCTAACAAACCTTTACACTGAGATAAATATGTATTTTGCAAGGCCTTTAGCAGGCACATGGCTAATTCACAGGAGGAAGCACAACAAAAGGGAAACCCGACTAGGTCACAACCAGCATGGCATGAGAAAACCTATTTTCAGGTAATAATTTGTGTAGAGCTAAATATTCAATGCAGCAGGTAATAATTTCTGTAAAACTATATTCAACGCAGCAGTACAAGACAAAGAAGTCATCACAAGTCACAGAGGGCTCAGGAGGGAAAGCACTGCGCAAACAGCACACAAAAGCCATCACCCAACAGGCCTGAAGCAGCCGAGAGCTGCTGCAGCAGCTGTGACTGCTGGCTGAACACATCCCTAAGTTATGGGGCAACATTCATTCTCTCCCCGCAAACACAACCTGTTCTGAGCCACGTGTCCCACTCTGGAGCCTTTCACTTTGTTTCAGTTTGAGCTGAACATTAATAGCAACTTATTATTTCCTTCTGCTGCTCAGCAGTCAAGGGAAGGAAAAGAGGAGCTGGATCGTTTCTTAACGCTAAGAGAAACAAAGATGGTTTCACGCAGTGAGAGTTGGCCATTAGCTGGAATGAGTGCCAAAGGGAAACATTTTCCAGGAAGTTTAGTGCCGAACAGCTTTACCTTGGGGAGAGGAGTGCTGGCTGCAGGGAGTGTCGGCAGCTGTCTTTCTCCACAGATGGATGGCTTCATGTTGTTGTGGATTTATATGTGCATGGTTACCCATAAACATTCATACCAGCCAGATCTTATGGAAGAACTCCTGGATCAAAGGGTAGCGATGCATCATTCATGAAGTTTCCACAGGAAAATGAATGTACCAGAAAATTCTTGCCCACAATAGCTGAGAGGTAACGCTCTTCACAAAATCCCCAGGTAATTGTGTGCAGGGAAAGGTGGTGCTCACACAGGAACAGTTCTCACAGAGGACACGCTGAGAACAATTAGTTCTGCCACAGAGAAATAGCAGGTTAAGCCCTGGTCTGAGACTCAAAATCTTGGAGTTTTCTCCCCACTCTGCCTCTGGTAACTCAGCTGATCCCTAGGGCAAGCCCTTTGCACCCCTACTCTGCTTTCTGACCTTTGTGTGCCTCCCCTACAGAGACTGCAGGACAAATACTCCTCTTCTGCATGCGTGAAGCACCGACCAGTGTCCTACTCCCAGTGGGACCTCAAGGCACTGCCGTACTAAATAAATAGCAATAACAAAAATTTTATATATAATTTTCCCTAGAGCTGCAGTTTATCTAGAAGTAACACAAACCAGTTTGTACTGGGTTTTTCCAATATGGAAAGTACTTTGGGACTGAACCATATCAGACTCAGCACTGCTACCACCACTGCATCAACAGCAGGAGATTGTATAACAAACTAGGGAGAACTGTGTGTAGTTGTTGAAGGGACAACTGAGACAACTGCAATTCTAGTTTTACTCCCAAGCTCTGTCGCTGACTGGGCAAGTTTCTCAGGACTACATTAAGGCCTCTGTAAAACCGGGAAATACAGTATAAACTGCCAATTAAGCTCTTTCAGGGGCTGGAAAGCGCTCCGAAATCTTCAGGTGAAATCTGTTATACCATTACAGTATGAATATCCCTGCTGATGAATAATGACCATCCTGAACATAAGACAGCCAAGAAGGAGGTGAGGCACGAGAGCTGTACTTCAGGGCATGTTCTCTCACTCATTTTTTGTCCAAAAACTCTCCATTCCTAGACTATGAGAATTTCTTCACCCTTTTGATTTACTCCCTAAACCTGTCAGAGTCCTGCAATGGCTCCAGCAACCCAGTGAGAAAAGTGAGGCTGCCCCTTTATAACAGGCCTGTGTCAGCACCTCCATTCTCAGCCTGTAAAGGACTGGCATTCAGGGAATAATAATTCAGAAAGAGCTATGGGAAAAGAACTATGAAATGTAAGTTAGTAAAAGGACCTTGGATGTGAGAGAAAAGTCTAACATAACAGTACAAGTGAGGTTGGAGTGAGAATGACGTACCCTCTCCTTGGTTAAATCCCCCAAATCAGACTTTCTCTGACCAGAGAAGACAGCAAAGAGGAAGGTCTGTTGTACATGTAGAAGGTTGAAAGCATCTTCCTTTCATTGGGACTCCCTTCTCCCACCAGTGAAGGAAAGGAAGACTATCTCATCTGTCTGCAGGAGTAAACCAAGGAAGATCATTCCCAAGGATTCAGAAGCAACAAAAGCCATCCTTCAACCCTCCAGCCTTGGTCTCCTTATTGATAAAACAGGAATGATGGTAATAAGCCTACGAGACTTCTGGATAAAACTGCTCTGTTAGTGCCAAGGTTTGAGGAAATACCAGATTCACAGAGTTTGATCATTCTGTGATCAACAGTGAATTTCTGCCTGGATCATCTTCAAACATGTTGAGTCAAACTTGTTAAGCCTAATGATGTAAAGAGTTGCTTCCCTCCTCTTTTGATCCTGCTTAACACACTTTTCATAAACGCTGTAGGCAAAGCTTGTATAAGCACTAATGCAATTGCTATGAAGTGTAATATGAATGCAGGTGCTTATTCATTACCACTTAACCCTGAAGCTGCTTTCCAAGTGCACGGCCTGAACGTACAGCTGATTTGCTCCTGAATTATGAAATCCAACTCTACTCTGATATCCTTTCCTTGTTTTGATTTCAAGTAAGTCAGATTACCAATCTGGATTTAGTAAATATTGTGGTTAAATAAATCAAGTTTATAAACTTCTAACATTCACTTAGTCACAATCCTTTGAAAAGAGTAGAGGGTGGTCTTGGAAGAAAGGCTATCATTCAGCTAAACTTCAAGTAGTTATTGTTTCCCTCCTCTTGTTCACTAATATAATTAAAAACATCTTTTCTCTCCTTTTTTGATTCTTAATAAAATAAAAATCAGATGTCATTATTATAATTATTGCTCTCAAATAAATTTATCTGAAGAAGTAAACGTTTTTTAGAGGCTACAGCAAGGAAGTCTTGCCCATTGTGCTGTCATTACTGGCAATTATGTATGCAAACCAGATATGTATTTTTACAGCACTGAGCTCCTCCTATGCTTTTAAAAACACAAGAAAAAATTATAAGTTAAGGTCTTCAAGAATCTGTGTGGAATGTGTAGGAGTTACTCTTCTGGTAAATATTTCTGTAATGAAAGTTGGTTACTTCATCAATAGGAATAACAAATTATAAATTTTTTTTTTGTTCCTGTATCTCTAACTGAAAGGTTCAAACAGGATATTCTGAATCAGGAGACAGGGTGATGATGGCAGTTTATGGATAAAAGTTAAGTGAATTCTCATTTTAAAGAGCTACAGTACAACAATAGTGAGCAAAGTAACACAAGCTAATTGTTGCATATCTTGGGGATGTTAGGAGAAAAAAAAGATCCTGTTAGGATCAGGTTTATTTTCAAGGCAGAGGGAAGGGATTTTTACAGGGATGATCAGAAGATATTACCAAACAAGGAAGGGTTATGGAGCACCTTTGTAGAGATCCTGCCATGCAGCCACTGGTATACCACAGGGCAGCGTGGAAGTGAAAATACCAAATGACAAATGCACCAGTCCAATGCCATTCACACAAACATCCTTGCTATCCTCTGCAAAGTCTGATTTGATAAAGAAAAACACTTCCTGAAAGTGCCATTTTATGGTATTAAACAGGACTCGAATGACTTACCGAAGTACAGAGGGACACTGACATTTGAACTGCAGGAGTTTTGTTTTCTGACTTGTTTTTTTCCCCCCTGTGACTATTGCATTTGAATAACTGGAATTTTTAAAATCCCTTTTCCTCCTTTCACCATGATGTAATGCAACTGTTGCACAAGACTAACAATGTTGAGCTGCTGGAGCCAAGCTTGGCACCAAGAGAGATTCGGGTTGGCACCGAACACCACAATCTTTAAAACAAATTTGGCAGACGCACTGCAAAGGTTTGCCATTACTGCCATAAACAGCATACAGAGCAGTAAATGGAAAAGTGCTGAAACAGACCGTGGTTTTGTTACTGGAACAAAGACACCGATTAGCTAAGCACTTAATCTAGCACCTACTTATGTATGAAAACTAAAGAGTTTTACAACAGCATGTCAAAATTAAGTACAGTAGCAGGGAGCAAAGCGTAACATACCAGTGACTTTCACATGTCCATCATACCAAAGTGAGCCTACAAAACCCACCAGCGAGCTACCTATTAGCCAGGAGAATCTCTGCACACACTGCTAGTTCCGCTAGATTATTCAAAGAAAAATACTTGATCCGTGCAAGAACACATCTGTCTCAACAAATTTCTCCTTCCAGTACTTTTCAGTTATGCTTCCCTGAGAGGGAATTTGCTCCTACTCAATGACGCTGGAGCAGTGCTCTGGAAAGAGAAGCGTATGCACATATTTCTTTTTTAAATGCAGATGGAATGCAGAAGAGAAATGCAAGTTTTCTTCACTGTATCCCTCTCTCTCGGCTTGAACTGAAAGACTGCAGGCTGATTTTCTCTGTGCTTTATAAGGGTCTGATGATATGTGATGTGGACATCTGCCTGCAACTGGACAGATGCCACCAGCTTATTTCATGCAGACAAGTAGACAACCATGTAACAGCAGCATTTTTCAATCGCTACTATTTTTTTTACACTCATTACCTCTAGCAGAAAAACTCCATATTCCACCCTAAATTTCCCCAAATTTTAAAACTCTATAAGCACCAGCTCTCAAACATGGGACCACCTTCACCAGACAGATGTAAGTCAGGAACATGTGTGGTACCATAACAGCTTTTTGCCAATCTGGTTAGCACTAAAACACACAAGAACATTCAAAGCAGGTTTCAAGTGACTTATCTGATCCTCAGGGGTAAGCACGCACTTGCATAAATAGTACCAACAAGTGCTCCTGATGGGATATGCAGCATGGTGAATGCCTGTGGAGGCACCTAAAAGTTAGAGCCTCCTGTTGCAACTTACTTAGACATAGTGAAAAGCAAGAATTGGCTTAAAGGTGAAAACTTGACATTTTTTTTCCCCACCACCAGAAATCAAACAAACTGAAAAAAAAAGAGAATCTGATTACTGTGATCTAATTTTTTTGACTGCTTCAAATTCTTCAAACAAAACTGTCAAATCTGAAAACTGAGGACAACTTTAAATAACCATAAACCCTGGTGTCTTTTATTGGAAGATGTTTACAGCTTCAATGACAAAACTAGCATCTTAAAGCCCACTTTGTCTCACCAAAGAGCAGTTTCCTCCTATCATGTCATATACCACTTACCCTTGGGATCACCAGTCCAAGTCTCAAGAAGTTACTCTGCAATACAGCTCATCACCTCTGAGGCTGCCTGTCAACAGCAACCACTCAAGGACAATGCCAAATCAGGGGACTGCTGTAAACACAAGAGTGCTGGAATTCAAAACAGCATCAGGGATGACTGCTTTGTATACAGAACTGCAAAGCAGCTCAAGAAAATTTCTTGCAGGTACAGAAAATGTCAGTTACCTAGAGTTCATTCAAATAATCTAGGAAAACAGTTTTAGCATCTGTACAGATTAGGAAATCCAGCTGCAAAGTAAAAGCCAACTTTAGGTCCTTGGATATTTGAGAACAAGCCATGAAGAAGGTGACTGCCTTAGACTTAAAACTCAGATTTGATCTGCAATATCCCTGGCTTAAAGGCAAATTTATCTCGTACTCATGGAACTTCAAAGGCCCTCATACTTTCACAGCCCAGAAGAGTAGCCCGACAGCCTGGTTCAACAGTTGATGCATTTCCTGACACTGGATTAACTTCAACTCATCCCCTTCAGCACAGTTCATCTTTTGACACTCTTATGGAATAACTTCTACAACAGACAAAAGAGTCAAAATAATTCCCTCCCTCTGGCTACTACAGGATGGCAAAGACGTGACCAATTCACTCATAAGCAGCACGTAAAGATGCTTTTGCTGACCCTGACTGTTTGCAGCAATGAGCTACCAAAAAAAAAAAAAAATCAACCCAAAAAACCTGTGCAAAATATCTGAATGCATTGCTTGCTTCCAAAGGAAACAGAGTTGCTCACCTCTTTTCCCTCTTCCCAGAAATGTAGTTCTGGTAGCTCTAGTGAAAAACAATAAAAAAGGAGAGTGTGTCTAATTTCAGGGGTTTTTTTACTAGTGCATATACAGGACTAAAATAACAAGTAAAGGGGTTTGAGCTCAGACAAGTTACAGTACTACATGAATTTCCCTGAACTACTAATTAGAGAGCTACCTTAAAATACTAACACCAATAAAACTGCAGTTAGGGAAAAAATAAATTACTTTTTCCTCAAGTGGAATTGTCAGAAATGGCAAATTTGATGCCATAGTCCAGCGTGTAGGACTCTAGGAAGACCTGGATTCAGTTCTGTGCCAGCCACTGTTTCCTGTTACTAGAGTATTTTACAAAGCCAACTCATATTTAATCTGTTTGCCTCCATTTCCCTTCTTCGTAAAGTAGGGATTATTCCATTTTTCCACATCTGAGCATGCTGAGCTCAAAACCATGATAATGATGTGCTGTGCTCAAGTAAGCCAGCACAAAGGCATGAGGGTGAAAATTATACAAATGCCAAAGACAGAAAAGCAACCCTACACCTACTAAAAATACCATGAAACCAGCATATTTCTGACTTTTCCTTACTACTTCACAATCTTTCTCTGCTCTTTTTCCAATGCAGAGAGTAGACACTGCCTGCAGTTGTCAATACAGAACAGAACCATGTTTCACATTCCTATTTTCTCCTACACCACAGAACATTTCTCCTCCTTCCTACACCAAACTTTTGCATGTCTAAATCCTCCCTTTATTTCACATTTGGCTGTGTAACTCTTCTATCCCAGTCATTCTACTCCAGTTGGTCTGTTTCTACCCTCAAGCAATAGGTGCTAGGTATGTCGTGCATCTTCTGTTAGCACGTCTTGCCATGGTTCACATTAAGCATAACCAATCTGCTAACCCCTGGACAGCTGCTGGTTTTACAGGCTGTCATCACAAAGACTGCCTGTGTGCCTGCTTGTGGGATTTTGATTCTTTAGGAGCCCAGCAACTGAACCCATTCAGTTCAGCTACAAATTCAAGCATGGAATCAAAATGCCACAATTGAGAGCAGCAGCTTTGCTTAGATTAGCTTCTCTTCACAAACTAGCACTAGGACTCATCTAGTATCTTCAAATCCTGCATCTTTCACTTCTAACATAGCTCCTGAAGGTTAATATGGTGCATTTTCAGCAACAGATATTGCAGGGAAATGGATGCAACAAAGATCCCAAACTGCCAGCTTTAACAAGAAAGGACAGCCTGTACCAGAAATTCTCCCTCTAAAATTGATCAACTTCCTTAGTGTGCATGTGTCAGTAGAGTAGAAGCTGAGACACACAAAAATCAGTGAGAAAATAACACAAAACCAGAAGAATGTGTGACATAAAAGTAAAAAAAGCTCCTGGGACATGGGCCTGAGAAAAGCCTTTTGAAATGTTCTGGAGTACTACTGAAATACACAATCTCTGTTCCTTTCCATGCACTGGAGAAAAAAACAACAACAAAAAACAAACGCAAAAACTTTCAGTACAATTTGTAAACAAAACAAGTTTCTGCCATAATTACACTCCATCTATTTCCCTCTATCACGGGACTGTCCACAAGAACTCAAGTTTCTGGCTTGTTGGGGAAAAGGTTAACATTTAATTAAAAAAGGCAACTTTTTTCTTGTCCTGTCACATACCACTTTGCCAGTAAATATGTGAACAAATACTTTGAAAAGCACACACACACCTTAAACAAAAAT
The DNA here is from genome assembly GCA_013398125.1 of Aegotheles bennettii. Lineage (NCBI taxonomy): Eukaryota > Metazoa > Chordata > Aves > Caprimulgiformes > Aegothelidae > Aegotheles > Aegotheles bennettii. The sequence goes on along the minus strand of VZRW01007582.1, from coordinate 1,044,754 downwards.
ACAAGTTTTAAAAACAATAGTCTGACACTGACAGCTACAGTAATTAAGGTTTTTCTCAAAGCTAAGCGTACATTTTTCCATACAAGCAGCTGAATCATGGATGTTTTAAAGTGTAATTTATTAAGCACAATATAGCATATCTCCTACCCAGCTCTATAAAATGTGTCCAGTGCTATACAAAGCATTAAAAAGCATTTAAATTTGGAACTTGCTGGCATCTACTGGCACAGAAGAAGGATTGAGAGAACTAATCTAACAGCTGTCTTGAAACACAGCAGACTTATACCATGGGTTTAGTCATTAACTGTAGTTATTTGATTTATACCAGGACACAAAAGTAGTTGTTGTGTCTGAACTAATGTAATTAATGTAAGCAACACCTTAAATACACTCTCCTGACTCCAGGATACTGAAGTTAGTTACATTCCTTCTTAGTGGAAGCATTCGATTTTGGTTAACACAAAAGCGTAGTAAAAGAGAAAAGCCAAATAAAGGCTACATAAAAGTCAGTTTATCAAATACCTAGATACAGAATGGTCTGTTGATCTTTTGCATTGCTATAGCACTGAATTTGCAGACAACACCCAGCAACTGAAAATTGGCATGATTTAATAGTACAACAATTATTTTTTTTTCATTGTACATGTTTATTTTTAAAGAGAAGAGGAGATAACATCAGAGAAGGAGTGGTATAAACAGTATCCCTAGCTGTATGGAAACTTGAATACCTACTTGATTTAAGAGTGCAACACATGGGAAATACTGCTAATCAATTTTAGAATTCAAAACTCGAGCTTGGTGAATTCAAGGGAAAAACAGAATTACATGAATACCACATAAATCTATAAATAACTGAGTGTATAAAAGAATTTCTAGAAAGGCTGGCAAAATTACCCTCAGTTACACTAAAACTTTGGGTTCATGCCAAGAAAAGCTCTATGGTTTCCACAGGAGTACTCAGGTGGGTAGAACTTCAGGCTTAGTTCTCACTCCAAAATGGGGTTTTCCTGTGGCCTATAAAAAATACTGCACCTCCTACCACCTCTACTCTTCCTTACATTAGAGCAGCACATTAAAGCATTTGCACTCCAGGGCTGGAGGATGGCGGAGATGTTACAGACTTGGAAGGCACCGAGCAAACTTTTGTGTGTGCTTCCTGTGAGGACAGAAACTAAAGATGTCAGAATCAGAAATCACTCCTTCCTCATATTCTGCAAACAGAATAATCAAGCTGCTAAGAAGCTTTTCACTGTCACTTTGTTTAAATATTTGTCAAGACTGCTATCAAGGACAACACTGAGGTCATACAAAAGTAAGCCTGGCTTTTCCTCTCCGCCTCCCATCCCCCAGGCTCCTCTTTCTGCAGTTTATTTGGCAGAATGGCATTGCACAGTGTCTCATCCAACATTGCTATGGGAGTGTTCCTGAACATGATTAATTTGCTAATGATACAAATCTCCAAATAGCATGTTAGCACTGCTGATGGTTTATGAAATGCCAGAGACCATTCTCTCACCAGCAATAAGCTCTTTCAATCTGGTGGTTTTGTATGAAATCTCTTGCAATTGCTAAGACCATTCATGTCTCTGCATCGCTCCCAGACAGTGCAGATGCAGAGAGCTGCAGCAAGGATTTCTTTAATGAATTGCAGGTTAAGTATACACACAAATAACAGAGAAGGTCAGATTATGAATTCTTGCATACTTTCATATGCAAAAAGCCCAGAGTTTGCTTTGGAACAGAGACAAGCCTCACTGGGCAAACACTCTGCTTGGTCTGCTCTCCTCCCAGGATGCAAGTGCGCACCAGCAACTGCAAAACTAGGGAATACGTTTCCTTTTCTCAACTGCTCATAATATTGCCCTTGGCATCTCAATGGCCCAAGATACATGACTAGAGATTCCAAAAATAGTCTCAGAAACATCAGTAGTTTTTAACATTTCTTGGGCAGATATTCCCTATGCTGTACAATGCACCTGAAACCTACAGTATGACCCCCATGAGTCACCTTAGTCCCAGCGTCCTCTTGACCAGAAAACACTAGTGATGTCAAACTGCCCTTAGTTATGATTTGATGACTTTGATTTATGACATAAAGGATACGTTTTTCTTCTTCAAGCAACATTTGCAGCCAGATTGGGGTTTCCTTGTGTTTATTCAAATTTATGCACCCTATCTGTTCTTTTTACCTATGTGAAATAATCACAGATAGCTGAAAAATATTTAAACATGAGATTTTCACTATGGCCAGCCAAGAATCCTATGGCTGCTTTTTCTTTCCTGACAAGTTAGCCCTTGCTTAACAAAATAATGCAGAACTGGAATAGCAGGGATTTACAGGATAGTTTTGGAACTTCTCCTGAATCATACAGACTGGCATTAGCTACTAATTCCTATAAAACTAGGCTACTGCAAGATACCTTTGCTGAGTGCCACTGAAGCTTGTTTTTCATTTGCTATCTTCCCACAAGTGTGCTGTGTTTCTGAAGGGTACAGTTGGCTCTCTTCCTAGTGCATTTACATGTCTCCAGTAGAAGTGTGCTGAGACATAGTTGGAGCTCTCTCCAGCTTCACTGTCTATAAAACAAGCCATTAATTTGTAAGCATTAATAAGCACACCATCTATCAAGGTGTGCATGCCCAGGGTTAGCTGAGGGGATTTTCCACTAGCAGTGCCTCCAAAGCCAGATGTCTGAACCATCTTGCTATGTCACAAACATGGGGTCATTCTGGGCCTTCCCTGCATGCTTTTCTGGCACAGAAACAAGTCAATCTGGTCAGACTTCGAAGTGTAAACAAGTGATTTTTAGTTTGTTAAAAGAACTCCTCAATCTTTTCACTATGCCTCTATCCATTCACTTTATGGCTCATTTATGTCATTGAAGTATCTCAAAGTATCCCATCCAGTAATACCATGTATTTCTCTGTACTGTTACAAGTGTGGCATCTTCTCTAAGGCTCTTCAGATCATGACATTGCACCGAGACCATCTCAAATCACCTCCAAGCTACTGTTCCAAGCCAGCAAGAAGTATAAAACCTGAATTTAGAACCTGAATACAAAGAGAAATAACAGGCAAGAGGACTCAGTAAGGAATCCAGCCCTTCCATTCATATTGTAAGTAAAAACTGACAATCCAGAACTGAACTGCATATATACTGTCTAATAACTGTTGTGGCTTTCTTTTTTCTTTAGCACAAGTGATTAATGTGTATGTATTTAACACTAAGGCACTATCAGTTACAAAACAAGAGTTGTACATTTGACAGAACAGTAGTTTTAAACCTGCAGTTTGTTTTGTAAATCAGTGTAATTCTGGTTGCATCTAATAGGCAGGAGATAGAAAGAACTTTACATATACTTGTTTAAATGAACTTCTTTGCTCAGACAAGCCTCAGAGATTTGGTAGTTTCAATTCTACAGTTCCATCCACAAGCTGGTAAAGCTATTATTGCCACAGAAACCTCACAGGAGCAATAAACCCACCCTCCTAAAACCAAAACAACCTATCTTCATTTGAATGCACAAAGTCTTACTTAAAAATATGCATGCAATCAAACTACAATTAGCTCTTAACACTAACAGCAATCTCTGACACCACAGATCACCTACAAGTTAGGCCATGCATTAGGATTTTAAAACTACTAAACATTTCTTTTAACTCCAAAGGGGTTCCACTTGGTACCCTGCTTCCAGTCTGAAATGAACTGCAACTTCACTCACAGAAGTAAAGCTCTAGGACCAACACGACTACACTCCTGGAAGCAGAAATGTTTGAGCAAAGGTGAGGAGGTCAGACAAGGGCAAAGTCCAAAGTAATTTTAAATGGTTCAACTAAGTAGGGAAGGCTAATGGGAAACCATTTTAATTTATTACAGTCATCCCTAGTGAATAAAAGGACAACGTTTTTCTTCAGCAGCTTGATTACAAAGCAGTAAATCCCTCTGTGTATGACCTATGAACAGTATAGATCAAATGTCAAAAAAAAGTTTGCATTATATGTTGGATGCAAGAGAAAATATTAGAGTTGGGAACAGCTTTAGATATTCAATCATTCTAATTTTTAAATATTTCCAACATATATTCTCTATCTTGGAACAGCCATATGTACGTAATTTCACCATTCCCATCTACAAAGACAAAGTAATGATATTTTTGCAGCAAACATTTCTGGACCTTACCTTTCAAAAAAAAAAACAAAAAAGGAAAAAAAAAACAAACCTAAGAAACATGCTCTTGAACATAAAAACACGTCATCTTTACCTTTCTCTCCATACCACTTTCTGACTCTTGCTGGCAACAAAAATTTATGCTGCTTCAAATACTGGCTGCAATCTCTACTTTATAGACCCTGGGCAGCAGTAAACAAGCAAAGCACAGCTCAAGGTGACAATCTACTTCAACAGCATAAACATCTTAAATTATGCCAGAAAAGGATTTTCTCCAATTGCTGACAGTAATACACTGATTTTCTTCAGTGTATCGATTTCTTCTTCCCTGAACAACTACCAGTTCTGACAGACCCATAGGCCTGAATACAACCAATAACTATTTCATTGCACTGATCTAAAAGGAGATTGAAAAAACACTTAAACAGTGAAAGCTGCAGCTACTCAGTCCCAGGTTCTTCCTTTAAAAAGAATTTTTTTTAGTCAGAATTTCTAGACTTGTCAATAGAATATTTCAGTCATTAGGAATCAGTGATCTTTCCCAAAGCTGTATAATTCAGAGGCAAACACCAAGTATTATATAAACATGTATATTATAAAAATAGATTATTATATTAAATGTATTATTATACAGAAACATATAGTAAATCGGTATTATATAACAAATTATATAATATTATATCAACAAAATATTATTTGTAACACAATAATGACCTGGTCATGGCAATTTGTATCTTGTGTCCAGTCTCATACTCCACACATTTTTCTCTGGTCACGAGAAATAAACATTCTGACACAAGAAGCACTTTAGTTATGCCTACAAACAGAGTGGGGCTGGGATCTCTACCTGCTGCTGTAATACAACAGCCACCAAATACTGTCTGAACCACAAAATGCCTTCTTATAAAGTCATTTCAGTAGTGCTTGCTAGAGTAGTTTTGTCAACTCAGACTTTCAGAAACCTTCTTGTATTGGGTTAGCCTTTCAATGAGGAACATCAACCAGTCCTATAACTCTGGAAACCCTCAGGGTATAAATCCTAACAGCTCTCAGGGACTACCCACAAGAGATGCTACACAATATCTTAGCACATGCTTGAAATAGGACAAGGGGCCTTCACAGATGTCTGGGGACACAATCAAATTACCAACAGCTAAGCTATAGCACCATAATGCTCCTTGTGAGCATTATTCACCTTTTCCTAACTAGATGACAAAACACTGTTGGTACCTCTACTGCGTAATGCATACCTGCTTCATCAGACACTCATATCAACCCTCTTAACTTCACTGTCCTGAACTAACGCTATTAGTTGAGTCCTCAACCATGTTTTGGAAAAATGAGTGCTGTCTTCAATGAACCTTTCTATACAGCAGCAAAGTCGTATGACACAGGCATACTGTAATTTTTTAAGATGTTGAATTTTTAATTTTCAATCCATTTACTGTCAATAAAGAACTCTATAGCAGTTCAGACAGGTTGATACCGACTCTTGGCCAAAGCAGGCTCTAGTGTTTGTGTTCTGTCTGCCCACACCACTTCCTGTCATTTCTACTAGCTAAAATGTTCTTTTCTGTGGTTTTGCAAAGTGTCCCTCCCTGCTGTGGACTATACAACAACAGTTGGGTTTCATCTCATATATGGCTCTTTCGAGCTCCTGGGGAACAAGGAGCGAGAACAATGGGGGATGGGACCCAAAGCTAAATAAATCAATGTTTCTTTGATCCTTTGGGATCAGGACGCTGTAAAAACACATGGTTATTAGAACTGTGAATTTATTGGTAAAGGAGTTGGTTACTGGCACTGTATTTCAGCATGAACTTACATTATGGCATTAAGTACAAAGCATTCATTCTGTTTGTGGCTATGAGAATTAATCTCTTCCATGTGCAGAGAGGCTGTGTGATAATTTAACTGAGATTCCTGTTGGTAGCCCAGGCAAGCACTCATCAGCTGCAGGGCTTTCAACAATACACAAGCAACAATTCCAAGAGCAAACGATGTAACTAACATCCCTCTGAATGCTACCAAGTAGGACTAGAACAGTCTGCTCATTTCAGGGTTTTCATCCAAGCAGGTTGTCAAAAACCTGAAACTAAGGGGTGAGTTTCTCCCAAAACACTTCAAATGCTTAACTCTGGACAGGATTCAATAACTAATGGGCCCTGAATGAAATGGTATGTTTCTAGTATCTTGCATTTTCCTTGATAATAAGAAAAGGTCTGATCCAGATTATTAAAAATGAAAAAGTAATTTTAAATGTTTCTGTGGATGGCAGCTTTATATGCAGGATAGAAATGCTCCAACAGCCTTTTCAATCCAGCTGGAACAAAGTTTTCTTTTTCCTTTTTTTTTTTTGTAAAATTTCATTTATTATGAGCACTATGTCTTAGTAAGGCAGCTGTTGGCATCAAGCTGTGAAATTAAAGCTGAGCTGGTTAGCACTGAGAGCCAAGATAGAATATGCTTTTGTCAGAGAGAAGTTTTTCTTGCATATATGTAACCGACCTTCAGTTCTTAAAATAGCTAGTCAGTCGATCCTACCAACCCCACTTGTCAGGAGAGTTAATGCTACTTTAAAATACAATTTCCAAATTGTACAAATTGAAACCAAAAAAATGGGATTGCTGTAGCTCATTTCAGTAGGGTCTTTAAGTAGCCAGTGCACCAATGACTTCAGAAACCCAGAAGTTAAAGATTCCTGATTCTCATCATGTCCTACTAGCCTGGTGTTAGATTTTGGGCAAGTCACTTCTGACAAGATCCCAGATGGGAATGAAATCAGGATCAGTGTGTTACTATTATCCACTGAGAATGTCACACACAGCCTGTGCCTGGAGCAAATAATCCTGGGCTTCCTACAACTGGGGCAAGTGCTCAACACATAACCATGACTTGTCTCTAGTTTCTCTGGCTGTCTTAAAAGAAAGCAGCAGTAAACTTCATATCTTGCTGTGAACCTCCTCTGAAATGCACTTAAGATATACATTTCCAAAATATCTACTCAAAAGTGCCCTTAGGAACCAGGTGAAGGAGCAGGACAGGACTTGGCACATGCTGTTGGAAGTCCAAGCCAAGTAAAGTTGGAATTTTATATATTAAATGCATAAATAAAAGAAGGAATATGAAAAAATTCCTAAACTAAAACATCAAGCTGACTGGCCAAAGACAAACCCTGTCCTTTCCCCAGCCCAGCCACAAGCTCCTGCAGACTCCTGCAGCTACACAAGTCTGTTTACAGCCAGACCAACAACTTTTTTTTTTTCTGGCCTTCTTCTCAACTGGATCAGCGAGTTGATCCAGTTTGTAGCATGTCCGATAGCAACAACACAGAGGAGGAGACAGGAACATACAGCCAGGCTGAGGAGACCACTTCTTTAGATGTCAACACAGCTCTCAGTCACCTTAATCCAGTCATGAAACCATACCTGCAATCTATCAACACAACTGCTGTAAGGAAGGTCCCATTGCTTGCAGGGTGACTGTGGTTCTAATGCCAAGTAAGTCTGCCCAAATTACTCCACTGCTTAGGTGACAGCTACCTGTCCCTGTAAACACAGGATTACAATTAAATACTCCAATACAGTTGAAGTTGGCACCACTTCCACTATTTTAATGTTAACTGACAAACAGATTAAATTAACGTGGCTTTGAGGACTATGGCCAACCCACCTAATCCATAAACTACAAAGGTGCAGAATTTGAGTCACAAACTCTTATTTGGCATCTACTTTAGGTATTTGCAGCACTGTTCTATTTGCATGGGTGTCATGCTGCTTTGGGGGTTTACTTCATGTCATGCATATACCTTGGCAGCTACCTACTGCAGTTAAAAACAGAGCCAAAAAGCTCTACTAGCTAACTAGAAAATTAAATACCATTTAGGAATTGAGAGATTGCTTGCTGGTGTTTAGTATCAGTGAACATAGTGGCTGGATACAGACTACTTGTAAGCATTTTTAAGCAGAAGGCTTGGCAGGTTCTTTCCTCAATGCCGTTCATTTTCTGAAAAGCTTTTCAATGGATAAGCACAGGGTTTTACTCTTCTGAGATTACACGCATTGTTAAAGACAATTGGATCATATCTCTTTCGTATTAAAAAAATAAAAATCTGACTTGTCAGTATCTAGAGAGTCAAAATCCTGAGATCAAAAATGCACTTACGTCCATAAAAGGTGAGAGCTGGTAGCCATCACTCCAGAAGTATTGCCTTGAAATACAAGCTCACAGATTCACAGCAGTATAAAAATACAAGGCTGGCAAGAAATTGGAATGACAATAAAAAACATATGAATCATGCATACAACTAATTAAACATGAAAATTGACTTTACAGTCACTTACCTTCACCATTGTAAGTTAACATTCAGCAGAACAAATTTGAGCAGTGTATTTTGGACATTTACAATCTGGGAGAAATATTTCTTTGAAACTCGTGTCAGGGTAACACAGCTTCCTTTCCAAGGACTGATTATTTCAGGCCTTCCTAATTGAAGCGAAAAATGCTTAAGACTGAACATAAGCCTTGGATGACAGCAGTTAAGTGAGCCTGGAAATCTTCAAATTTACAGTGTCAGGAACGGCTGCGTAACTTCTCGGCTAAGACTTCAGGGCAAAGCGTACCTATATTCAGTCAATTCACAAGTTAAAGTAGTCAGACTTTGGTAACTAAACCCTGGTTTCCCTTTTGCATAGGTAATACGCCAACTCCTAAGAATTTCACTATTCACTGTCAGGGGATCATCTGAAAAATGCCTCCACAAGTCACATCCCAGCTATTTCTTCTTTACTAACATTTGATTTGTGGATTGCAATCCAAACTGCACTTCCAAAGGTCACAAGGGTGTATCAACCATTTGAGGCACTACCAAAAAAAAATCATGACACAACTCAGAGCTTGATTTTCAGCGACTCTGAAAAAAAGCCCAGTATGCACTAACCTTTCAGAGGATATGCCAAGAATTACAGAATTTTAAGTTCCAGTGACCACAAGATTGCAGGTTCCATACAATTTCTTCTGCAAATGGCATTTGCATTAACACAGAGAGCATGCATTTGAGGAAAGACAGAGAGCATCATGTTGGCACAACAAAACCCTTTAATTAAGGGGACATCTGGGTCATTAATACTATGTCTGCTGGGGGAGGCAGCACCTCGCTAGATTGGGTTTCAAACCAAGTTCTGCATGAGGTGTTGAGCAAAACAGAACTGGCTGCAAGGAGGATGACACAGGCCTGGTGGGTTTTGTTTACCATATAGTTAAAGGACCACTGAATGATTAATTAAAGACTGACAGTCTCTTTGTAGAGTGGCAGACAATATTTCGGGGCAAGACTTAGGCTTGTCAGGTTAAGCATAAAACTGCTCACATAGAGCTCTCTCTTGAGTTGACTGATGTTCAAATAACTTTTCTAACTTGTTTGCCAGGACAAAAGCATAAATGTAAGGTTCTCTTGAGGAGAAGAAAGCAGCCCAACAAAATATGTTTGCCAACAGAGCATCTGGCACATTAATTTGCTCAATAACACTAGCACCACATAGTCATCTTCACTTACCACTTTGTTAGCAGCCACAGCCAAATGTTTGGCAAGATCCCTCTCAAAGTAAACCTACTTCCACTGAGAACAGCAGAATCCTTTGCCCTCCTCAGACTCTCCCTTGCACACTCCAAGCTCTTTCTAGGCACAGAGCCACCAACAGGAATGGCAAGTGGCCATAAGAAACTGAATATAGATATTCCTTTGTAGCATAAATCAGGTAGAAGAACGATGCCATACAAGCTTCAAGTTAATGGCTTGAGAAGCCCTGAAGCCCAACATCTGAAGGAAATTTAAAATGTTATTTAAGCCCTGGACACATGATTAAAATCAGAGGATGGCCACCATTTCATGGCAAGACCATTTCACCTGTTTCTACACTCTTGATACGAATATTAATAGAACACATGCAAAAAACCTCAAACATATAAAAAGACCCGGCCTCAGGAAAGACAGGGAGGAGAACAGGTCCCCTACGGTAAACTTTCCCATCTTCAGAGCAGTTAGAAAATTACAAGCAACTTAAAACAAACAAACAAACAAAAAATTCTCAAAAAAACCCAGATCTAACACATGTAAGATCCTGAACACGGAAAAAACTTGTCCCTAGTTCAGGCAGTCATCTAAAAGATAACAACCCATTTCAACAGTCAGCACATTACAACTGCAAATAGATTAGTTTGGAAAAAATTCAGTCCTTAAACATAAGTAAAGCACAAATTCAGTTTTCCTTGCAGGATCACTTGTGCCCACAAGATGCCTGCGCAACCTTTTGGCATCAACTTTTGAAAAGGTAGATTTAATTTTAGCTTTCAGCGACCAGGGCCTGCTCCTTATCAGCCTTGTCTCTCCCCTCAGGTGGGACGCTGACCTTCTGTGTCACCCTTCCACTTCCCTCCCTCTTGTAAAATGCTCTAAAAATAGCAGCAATTCCTACCAAATGGGATGTGCAATCACTCCTGATCACAGTCCAATATGAAGCAATAAAACGCTGATTTTGTCATTCTGTATCAGGTGTCTGTAGCCAGGGGCTGGCAGGAGGGGCTGCAGGCGCCTCTGTGAGGAGAGGTGAGGGCTGGCCCAGGCCGGTTCCAGCCGGTTCTGCAGGAGACCCACAGCAGGGCCTGACTGCACCCATCAGAGAAGCTGGTAGCACCTCTGTGAAAACGTGTTTAAGAAAGCACAAAACTCAGCACGGCAGAAAGGAAAAACATGAGAGAAACAGCCCTGTGAGACCGGCACAAAGGCCTGAGAAAAAGGCGGGAAGGAGGAGCTCCAGGCGCCAGAGCAGATTCCCTCACAGCCCATGGAGAGACCAGGCTGGAGCCAGTTCTCTTGACAGACACTGGAGCCCACAGATAAGAGATCTCCCTGTCTTTCTCTTGATCTATGAGCTTTTTCATCTTATTTTCTCCCCCCAACCTGCTGAGGATGGGGAGTGGGAGAGGACCCGGGTGGGCACCTGGCTACTGACCAAGGTCAACCCACCACACACAGAGAAATGCTTCTTATTCACCTCACCGCTCGGACTGAAGAATTTATACAGCAAAACCAATACATTTCCTTTTCAATAATCTGCTTCTGACTGAACATAAAATCTTCCTCCTCTTCTCCAACTAACCATAGAATGGCTGAGATTAAATCTTACTCTTCAGCAAGAAACAGAGACCTGTGTTCACATGGCCTGAAGTCTGCAGGACCTACCAGGGCTTCTCCCACTACATAAACACTTTACTACAAAGTTGCCACACATGTTGTTTCTAACATGTATATTTTTGGTGCAGTACTCTCTATTTCTTACCAAATCTCTAACATCGCTGCAGTCCTAATCATTACTTCTGTCATAGACATCTACTGCTAACATGCTTCCTTAATGACTTTCTGGGTTGTACTAAAAAGCAGAGGAAGAATAAATCAGAAAGCCCTCAAGAAGCTAAATTGCTGCTGCTGCAGAGGCACAGGATGGTGAGAACTGTTCCACCCAAGAGCATCCACTCCTGCAGTGGAAACCAGACGAGTTGCTGTGATTCCTGCACCAGTGAAGTGGACAACAGAGGCTGCTTACAGATATTCTGCTGCCACAGGCCGACACTTTGCTGCCAGTGCCAACTGCCTACTTCTCATTTCTAAAGCTGATCATAAGTAGATGTCTTCTATCCAATATTCACATTCACATTTTACTGTGCCTGCTCGCACACGACATGAGTGCGGAATTGGTTTCTTAAGGGAGGGAGAGCAAAATCCCCATTCCACTCTCTCCTGCTATTGCGATAGCTCATGCTCTCACTCCTTATACTGAGTTGTTGTGAAAAAGCAATACTAGAAGGATGGGAACTGAGTCAAAGTTTTGTTATTGCAAAAAAAGTCATGACACTACCCAAGTGTCTGGACACTGGACTAGTTCTCTGCTGGGAAAAATGCCTTGTCAAGGCACTGCTGTGGCAGAGACACCGTGATCTTTGTTGTTAGGTTGGAGCTGTCAGATATTCTCTAGCAGCATTTTCACCTGAACTCAAAGTCTTGGACCCAATTCTTTTAACATTGTGATAAAGTATAAAAGCCATCAGTAACCAGAGTATGACTTTTTTTAACAATACAGTTCCTCCTCAAACAATTACCAGGATGCAGTACGTGCAGTCTGGAGGTGAATCGAGCGTCAGCCTGGGTATTACTGCATGTCAGAGCTCCTCCTCTGGAGTCATATCAAGTGACTTTCCTCCTGGAACATGCCCTAATGAATTCCACTGAAGCCTGCAGGTAAAACCCTTCCCCAACCATTTTGCCCTGATTGATAGCTTAAGAGCCTTCCTTCACACTGCTTCGGCTGCTTTCCAGACCTTTATTTTTTTCCTTTTTGCAAGTCTGCAACAGGAAGTTGCACTCAGGTTTTTCACTGTACGCTTCTCTTAAAACTGACATCTTTGTATTGTAATGAAGGAACCCCTGGGTATTAGTGACAAATTAGTCACCAGCTAGAGAATATTTTCTTTTCTATACCAGGTGGAAGATATTAAAATCTCTAGAGGAATTTTGCCTACTCTACAATAAATCATCACATAATATTCTTTTAAAGCGACTTAATGTTACTATCTTTAAAACTTCGCCACAAATAAAGAATCACACAACTGTGTTAATGTAAGATTAAAATAGTCTCATGAACTTGATCAGAAGTCATAAAGAACATGTATTTAATTTTATTTTGAAAAGTAATGTAATTTTACTTTTACATTTTAAACGTTATTTTTTAAATAAGGAATTATTCCTTTCTTAGAACAAAAAAGCATGTACCTATCATAAGTAGAAGTATTACTTTTAAAAAGTTAGCAAAAAACATTTTCCCTTCTTAGTTTAATTATCTAACTTAATAGGGAACAGTATTTTTAAAATCTACAGAAGATACCACAGTCTGTAAGATGAAGTCTTGCGCTGGCAATTCTTTGTTGAAGAACTTGTAAGTAGCAGACAAAGTAGAGCAAAAAAAAACCCCTAAAAACTTAGTTTGCTTAAGTCACAGACCATTGAAATACAGCAAAACATTCAGTGAAGGCAGAGCTTTGCCTTTTTAAATTTCTTTTTAGAAAGTGGTCAGTAATATTTTAATAGTAATATGTTATTAAAAAGTTGACAGTCAAAACATTAACTTCACAACTATGCAGACTTTGTGTCACTTCAGTGGGATTTTCTACCTTATACACTTCTATAGTTTATAATTAATACTAAATACTACACAAATGACTTATGGCTTCTGATTAAATAGCTTCACATAAAATCATGTGCTCTTAATCATCCATTAAGTCAATTTTCCATGTTATAATAGGCCCATTAAGTAACCCAGGCAGTCAAAGAGTTCATTTTACAACTGAAAGTAACACTAAGACCAAGACAGAAATTTAAGAGTCCTGTCCCACCAGCAAACAGGGGAGTGGTAGGGTGTCTATCAATAAATACAGTACATCAAGTCACATGCAATTGTTTCTTCCTCTATTTGCCAAGGAAAAAATGAGGAGCAGGAGATCAATTAAAAAGCAGAAATGTAAAACCAGAGCATTAAACACGACTAGATATTTAAGATCCCACGGTGGTGCTTACAAGCAGAGTGCATCACTCCCCCACTTCTCCCGGGGGAGTACCAGCACTGATAATTACTTTCTGTCTGCTCACAAAGTTAAAGTTCAAAACAATATTAATTTTCCACTTCCTGTCCTAAACCAGGGCACAATGCTTCTGTGCATCGTTAAGCAACCATCCCGCTCCACCACAGATACAGTTAAACCACTGCTGTAATTGAATAATCCTGATTTGTGGCAATAGGGACTGGGGAAGGAGAAGCACTGGGCTTTAAGAAGGAAAGCGTCAGGCTGCAACATCAATGCATCTGACTTTTAGCAGCAGCATACTTTATTACTTTCAATTCCAAATCAAGCATTTGTCTCCACCCTCCACCCCTACTTTGCAGGGGGGCATAAGTGGCCTTTCACAACTAATCTAGCCCAGAAGTTTTGCTGGATCTCAAATATTTCACAGAAGACTCAGCTTGCTTCCCTAGTCCCTCTCCCCATCCATTTCTCTTCCTCAAATTATATTCATCTGCTGTAGTGAACCGGAAGGATGGTTGCCAAACAAACAAAATTAAATCATACATAACAGACAGAATATGCCTTCTTTCGAACCACAACTTAACATTCTCAGGTGCAGAGATATTGAAGAGGGGAATGTAATTTTAAGGACAGAGTGCAAAAGCCTGTCAAAGTCTTAATACAGAAGATACCTTATATTGCCTTGTGCAGGGTTACACATATTTACAGCATTGCTGAACCATTACATATTTTAGGTCAGAAACCTAAGCTTGCCTCTTATTCAGAGACAACTGAATTTTATTAAAAACAAGATTCCTCTCTCAAGTAGATATTTACACAACAGGCTACCGAGGCTAAACAGAATGAGGATCTTGGTAATTTTTTTTCAATAAATAAAAAGAAAATTGGTGCCTGCCTTAGTTTCCTACTACACATGTAACTACACCAACACACTTAGGAGTATTAGGTCGGAGATGTTATACCGAGTACTAAGTCACACCACTGCAAAGGTCTTTCAGTACAGGAGGTTACATCCACTGTCACAGCAGGGGCTGCAGGACCTCCCTCTCAGGGATCTGTACCAGCTGCCCACCCCATGTGGATTTGGTAGCTTTTGCTAACTTCTGCTGAACACCTTTGCTGAATTGCAAATAAGGCCTGTAAGTGTGGACAGCACAGTCAGACAAGCAACTTCCACTCTTGTTTTGCAAGGTTCAGGCACTGAAGAAGTCAATTGGGCTTGTATTTATACCTGCTTACCCACAGTTAAACACAAGGAAGGAAAAAAATTACCTATTTTGCCACAAGCATCGAGGCTGACTTACTCCTAACTGTATCTCAGTGGAGAGGAGTAGTATCAACATAGCACTTACCAAACGTAAGCTAGCAAACCCCATGCTTTTATGAATTAAAAAAATAAATTTAACCTATTTTAAAAAGGCAAATTTGGACACAGCTAACATAACATTCAAATATTTTACTTATAGAAGTGTCATGTTTCATAAAAAATGGTGGGTTTTAGATTGTGGAAAACAGTCTCTCCTTCAAATAAAAATATTGCTCAATTCTAAAAAAGACTTTTAATTGTTTTAGCCACATAAATTGGAAAAAAATACTAAATTTGCCTAACAAATTCGGTTTACAAAACTGAAGTACACATTGTCAGCATTTACTGAAAGTATTTTGTACATAATCAGATCATCAGTTAGTTACGATTAAACTCTGAAGATGGTAATTTAGCACAGAAGAGTGGTCACAAAGGGAATCAAACTGGTGATACAGATCTACATTCAAAACTGATCAAAGTTATTTCAAAGTAGCTGTAGGACAATTACACAGCAAAAAGCTGAATCAAACTTGTCATCAAAAGACATAATTTGCAATAGATGCAAAAATTGCCTTTAAGACAGCTGATGAGCCTCTCTGCATGGTGCGCAGGCTAAATTGTAAATAACTGAGGCCCCCAGATTGCTTTGCTTACTCAACCTATTTAAAAAACAAAAAAAACACCCAAAAAATAAAAATCAGATGCCCGCCCCACTTTCCCCTCACTGTTTCTTGTGGGTGCCTGAGTAATCCTAGAGGCATTTCCAGTTTTTAAGGCATTTGCTGAGTTTAAGAAATTTTCCCCGAGTCCCCTTGTCTTTGTTTGGAAGTACCAGGCTTTCCTACTCCAGTTGAGTTTCTCTGTGAAGTCTGCCCTTTCCTGCATAGAGTGAGGAGTCAACTCTTTGTGGGTTAACTAGTTACTATCTGGGCTGACTAGCATAAAATTGTTCTTTTTATTTAGGATTTTGATTTATTTATTTAGCTGGGCTTTTCCTTCTCAAAAGCAGAGATGGCAAATAAGAATTCCTGCACCACGAGACTGAGCATCTGGAGTTAGGCACCAATCAGCATAACATTGCTGATTTTCTTAAACATTTCTGCACATCTAAGAAGGAGCAATTAAATCTGGACCTTCTTTAATTACTGTAATCCAGAAAAGTACTAGCCCACTGCCAGGAACAGGCAGCAGACAGAAAACTTGTCTGCAGAGTGACTTGGCTCTGGCTAGGCTTGCAGTCTGTAGCACTGGTTTATTTAAAAACAGTCCCAAAGAAGTCTTCTATTGTTGAAATAATTCAAGACTTCCATTTCCCTGAATTATTAAGTGGTGCTACAGTAAAGGCAAGTTGGGGTTCTACCGTGCATCAATTTCCTCCCCAAAAAGCAGAGGGGAGATGAATGACACTGGCATTTCATGTAACACTCATGCAAAGACACGGACGTGAAGAAATCTCAGGTTTGTAACCAAATACTTTAAACCTTCATTTCCTTAAGAGGAAACCAGCTGGGAATAAGTTCGAAATGGGCTATCATCAAGGAAGTTTCTAACATCTGAAAAACAAACTTCAATCAATTTCTACCAGTCTCTGTCCATCAATAACAAACCCTTCACCTGCTTTTCAAATTGCCAAGGCCCAAATCATATCCAGGCTCTCCGGGCCTCAATCCCATTTTCACCCTTTGTATTCAGACCTGGCAGCAACAAGAAAACCCCCAGCAGTCTTTCAAATAACAAAATCCCACACCCCAACGAAACACGCACTCTGCTTCTACAAAAAAACGTCAGTCAACAAATAGGCACAAATTTCACAATGGCTGAGGTCATTCCCTCTAAGTCATTAGGGTTTGTGGGTGAGTTTTCCTGGTGGTTTTAACATTGGTTTCTGTGATTGCAGTTATGCTTATTTATGCATTTAAGGCATATGATCTAATACACTTAGGTTTAACTACTTCATTCTTTTGACATTCTTTCCAAATTATAAAAAGGATTCTTGGTGTTTTCACTGCCTTGGTAAAGAAACAAAATTTCTGTCCACATAATTTCTTAAAAATACAGAACAGAGTAAGTACTTGTTGAAAATAATTCAAAGAAAAAAAAAATGCCATACCATTCCCCCCAGCGTAACACTTATTTTTGTTCTCTCTCTACCCTTCTGAGAAAACTTACTATTTTTTAGAAATAGCTGTTTTGCTGGCTTTTTAAAAACAATATTCAGGCCTTCAGTGTACTTCAGTTCCAACTTATAATCAACACAGAAGTTCAGTTTATTTTTTAAAAAAATCCCTTCTATTTCTACTGTTCTGCTTTTAAAAAACTGCTCATTTGCGGTACACTTCCCTCACATTGCATCTTCCACAGCCACTTTGATCTCTACAATAATGCTCATTTTATGCCTTTTGGTTATAATCTACCAGGGGTCCTTGCTTGATAAAAATCATAGAAAAAACCCAGAAAATTGACTTCTAACAAAAATTTAAATTATCTTCTCCCTCCAAGGCAAAAAAACCCCAAAACAAACAGCCTCCACCATCCAAATCAGGCTGGAGAAAAAACAAAACTTGTCAGAAACATTCAGAAACATTTCCAAGAAGCTCAAATAAAAAATGCAATTGTGTGTAAGCGTGTGCACACATTTCTCCCTTAATACTGTGTGCAGTGCATGGCTTTGCAGGAGGTAGAGAAGGGCCTGTTCCTGCTCTGTCCCAGGTAGATGGAGGTGTCACCTCTCCTCATTCCTCTTGGCTCAGCATCACCACCAGGTACAGATGTTTCAAGTCCAACTGTGGCCCAACCACACCGACAGTGACAAAACGTTACTCAACAGCACACAAAAATCTCTGAACTTCTGAAGCCATCGGACCCCCATCTCCCCCGTTCTGTAAAACGGCACCGTGATTTACAGCCATGCACTCTGTGAGCACCTCAACAACGTCCTGAGCTCCCCTCTCCCCTGCTGCTCCTCCCTTTCCAAGCCACTTTTTCTAATCGAACCCCAGCTAAAACAATCCTCCACAAATTACAACAAGCCTTCCTTAAAATTCCTCATAAACCTTACCGCAACCCTGCAGCAGACTTCTGGCTTTCCACAGAGCCTCTGTACATAAACACGAGGGAAAAATACCTTAGCACGGCACTAATGAAGTATTTCCCGGAGACAGCAGAGGTGACAAACAGAATGAGAGCAAAGCCAAGATGCCATCTCGACTTCAAACAACCTCTTCTGACCTCTGGCAGCTCCCACACACTATTAAACAAAAAGTATTCTCTCCATGTTAATGAACCATGTACAATCTAACAGATAACGCTGATGTTAAATAAACATGTTTATATGTGACTCCTAATGCTAAGATTTAAGCAGCTGCAGACAAATAATTTTAAATGGGAAGGATATGCCCATATAATCTTTCTCCTCTCATTTTGCATACCTTTAAAATAATTCAAATACGTAATTAAAGCCCGAGTAGAAAGAGTGAGTGAAAAGATGTTTGACGATTTTTAATTAAATTTTCACTCTGTGACACACTCACTAGAGCCATCCACACAGCGACTGCTATTTTGGATCCAATTTTCCTCTCACACCTCTCGCAGCTGTAAATCAAGAGCAACAGCCTGCCGAAGAAGGGAACTGGACCCAATTTTGTATGCTGCTATCCAAAAACATTTTGCAAGATGACTGCATAGTCCTGAATCCTTATTTCTGCTTTCTCCTCCCTCCTGCTTCAATATGCACCAAATCTACCTGCAAATAGACAACACCTCCAGGCCCCAAATGGCCCAACTGAGATGAGCAATTATTTGCATCCTAATTGAGGGGCTTATCCTCACCTGATTAAAACAAGGTGTTTGATAAACATCATTACTTGAGTTAAGATCTGCAAATAAAGATGAAGTATTGTTTTAGGAATTAGACTGCCATGAAGAATTGTTTTCTGCTGAGACCTCTTAACAAACAATCCCAACCAGGATGGTCAGTAGACAAGGGAGGGAAAGAGATTTGCTGAGTTTTACCTGTTCATATCAAAATGAATATTATGCCAAGAGGTTTGATTAGTTATACCTTTTTTTAAGTAGATATACACTTTAAAAAAAAAATAACAAACCAAACTTGTACTTTTTACTAAATTAAGCCACTGAAAAGAAGGATGTCTCTAAAACCCAAATGGCTTTACTTTTGTATATACCATTTTTTATAGCTGTGAATAATACACATGCATACAGTAACTATACATTGGAAACAGCAGAACAAGATTTCCCTACCTGATCTGCCAAATGACGCCTCCACTTACGGGATATATTTAAAATCTTTGTATTAAAACTACAGTGTTCCATATTTTATGAAAAGAATTCAAATTCGCAACTTCATTTAACAGTTCGTCCCTAATAAAAGTTACTCCAGACAGACAAAATTAACTCAAAAATATTTTCTTAGCATTCCAAGAACTTTTGCTGGTTTTCATGAATTTTTAAAAGCATTTTTCACTGCACAAGTAATCTTAACAATCACTTCCACAGATTAAGTCTAACAACCTGTGAATTTATTGCAGAAGGAATTTACTGCAAGGAATAATTAGTCTTCAGCACTGTTCTTGCTTTTTCTCCAGTGGAAGATACCTTAAAACCATCTGGTTGCTGCAAAATTTGGCAGAGAAGAAAGAAATCTTACTGAAGAGAATTATAGCTGATTTCAGAATAGCTATTTTACTACTGCACATCATAAATAACAGTTGGGAAGACAGAAGAAAATTACTAACTTCTTTAATTGTTTTCTGTGTCAGCAGTGTGTGCATATACATACTGACATACAAATACAGCCACACTGACTCCAGGAGGATGCCTTAGAGTCTTGAAGTTAAACATGCAACTAATTTTTGCAGGATTAATAGTTAAATTATCACATTTAAGCACAACAGCAACACACAAGATTCTTTAAGCAATATTCTGAGATCAAGTTCTTCATATGAATACCTGAGTTTCATTCCTTTGTATAATCAAAGCGTATCTGCACACATCGTGTAGCTGAATATGGGACTTATTGTTGGAGGGGGAATTATCAACAACATTTTTATTTCTCCCTAATGAAGCTTTTCTAATGAAATTTAAGACTGCCAAGGTTGTGAGATATTTGAAACAGGAGCCCATTTCAACCAAATAGTGGTGATAAGATTAGTGAGTCATGGGAATCAAGTCTCTATGTAGTATTTTAAAAGAAAATGAGCCGAGGGGAGCGGGCTAAACAACGCAAAGCAAAACAAATCCATGAGCCTAAAACCCAAAGAGTACACCACTTGTTATTTAGCCAAATGTTCCGACCTGTTGGTGGGGGAGTAGAGGATGCACAAGAATTGTCTGGACAAGTTGACTCAGCATTTGATTCAACTACTTCAGAATTTAATTTCGCATCACACATTCAGAATTTATTTTTTTTCCAAGCGATGTTAGAATAATTAAATCAAGCTATCAGTTCCTGTGCCATTTCAAGTCAATTTTCAAAATATGCTTTAAAAAGTTTCTGGAATGTTTCCAAAGCTGCGAGCACTTATTATTTTCAAGACATTTGTACTGTGAGTCTTTCCTACTTGCATGTGTAACATCTGAGGACACACGATGCGTTAAATTTCAAAGTAGAAATAAAAATTCAGCTTTAAGAGGTTTATTTATGTCAAAAAGGACACAGGGAAATAACATGCTTTATGTAGCAACATAAAGCACAAAACAGCCTAGCACTAAATGTATAAAAGGATCTAAGAAACATTAGCTTAGACATAGAACAACTAGTTTAAATATATGCCATCTTTTGGGGACCAGACTGCTCTGATACACACAGCTGTAGACAGGCAGAAAGAATTTAAACATGCTTTTTTCAACGTATTGTGGAGGAAGCCTCTCTATGAAAGGCACAGAGATAAGAAATTCTCAGTAAATTAATAAAGTCCACAAGAAGGATTAAACAACAAACCCCTCCTTCCATTGCCTTTAACAGCGCTAAGGGATGTGTGAATCTGATATTACACTGAACAAAATTCCTGTTCCTAAATTTGATGTAGACCAATAAACTATTGGTTAACCATATGTATTTTAACAATTACAATTTTATACAACAGAATAGATCGTTATTTGAAATGTCTGAAAAACAGTAGTTGCATACCATGAATGATTTCCTTTAGAGGCCATTCACTGGGTTCAAGCACAATTTAACACTCAAAGAAGTTTACTTAAACTGCATCAATCACACTCCAAGTTTTCCTCGTGTAAGCAACCAAGAAGAAAAAGCATTAACTCATTTTATTTAAACACACGCTTCAGTTTTAGAAGTAATTACTGAGCGAGGTCAGTTTAAAGGTAAAAATCACACGATACGCGGCGCCTACGAACCACCTCGGGTTAGTTCTTGGTTGCAACCCCGCGGGCAGGACCGCACCGCACCGCGCTGCCGCGCCTCTCGCCACGGAGGGCTCCGCACTGCGCCCGCAGCTCCCCGCGCTCCCCCGCGCAGCCGTCCCCTGGCGAGTTTCGGGGTGAGCGTCCCGCTCCGCGCCCCCCGCACCGCTCCGCGCACCGGGTTCGCACTTCGGACCGCCCGCGGGCCGGCAAAGCCCCGCTCGGGAGC
>VZRW01007582.1:927232-1022626 GCA_013398125.1 Aegotheles bennettii | reverse complement strand
GGGGCCCCGGCGCGTCGCAGCCTGCGCCCTCCGAGGTGTCCCCGCGGCGGAGGAGGAGCCTCCCGTGGGTCCCGCACGGCGCGGGGCCCGGCCGGAGCGCGGGGACGCCCTGGCAGCCCCTCTGCTATTGTCACAAACCTGCCCCGTGCGACCCGGTGCCGCTGGTTGGGCTGGGGGGTCCCGGCCGCTTTCCCCGTGCTCTGACAACAGGCGGTCGGTATCCTCACAGAGCAGGTACCTCCCTAACGCCTTCTTGCCCTCGCAGCTACAGTTTTACCTTTGCCGGCGCTATCAATGTTCATTTAGCTGCAGGGTTTTAAAAGAGATTCGTGGTTTAAAATTTGGACACTTGAACCCCACTCGAATACCACCTTGTCTGTAGGCTCAGCTTGTGTGAGTCCTTGTGCTAGTGACAGTTTTCCAGTATCAGTTTGAAAAGAGGGGCTTTTGTGGACACCCTTTTTTCTTACACACACCATGCCACAGAGCCATAGGTCCTGCAAAAACAGCTTCACTTGTTGGAGCCATTGCTCTGCACTCACGAACACAGCGCATCGCAAAGCTCCGGGCAGAGGGTGAAAGCCCCCCAGGTGATCCTGCTTCTAGGTCTGATCTTGAGGGAACCAGAATGGATTGGGGTGATTGGTGCTGCCCCATCTCCCATGTCTGCACAAAATCAGAGGCAGCCTTTGGTGTGTGCACCCCAAGGGGCACTTCTGCTGCTGCCTGATGATGGGCACCTCTACCAGGTGCATCATCTGCTTCTCCACACATCTAAGAGGGGCAGCAGGCACCTTCGGAGGGCTTATGCTGGGGAAATGGGGCTGGCACCTCCCACCACGTGCACCCTCCATGCATCCCCTTATGCTGTACACCACGCACACAGCTTCATCTCGCCCATGCCAGCCTCATCCCCACACATGGCACAGAGACCACCACAGCTGCCCCTTCCCACCAGCGTACCTGCTCGCTGGGGATGCAGCCCGGCCACAGCGGCATTGGGGGATTTCGTTTTCACACCCCGCTCTTCCTCTCTGTTCCCCCTTCTCACCAGCCCGAGGCAGGCTGCAGCTCTCCAGTTCTGTCTCTCCAGCACCGGGGAGGCATTGTAGGAGACCTGCAAGTCCTCACCTCGACGGCTTTTATTACCCCTAGCCCTTTCCTCAGGAAGGGGATATCCCATGAACCGCAGTGGAAAAGCCAAAGGAGCACAAAGGGTGTTGAGTTCAGGGTTTGAACAAGCTGCAGCCCACTCATGGATTTAACTCAAAATTTTGACAATGGAACAAAAACATCATTGCAATGAGACAGCTGTTTTTACTATCAAAATCTCTCAGATTAGTTCGACTGCAAAGTGTGTTCCTACAATCCAAAGGAGACAAAGCTCCCAGCATCAGTTTGGAGCTGGCAGGCTTCCTAGCATGAGCTACCTCCCGCCGGCCTAAAAAAACCAAAGCTCTTTCAGTTGTTATTCCCCATCAGTTCTCAGCACTAACCCCCTGATTTCCCTATGGATTATCTGCAGTTCTGAGTTTACACCACTCTCACATTAAACTCTGAGAGATCACTGGTTTGGGGAACTTCCTTGCTGCCTTTCTTGCCTGTAAGCGTGGTTCTGGTGAGCAGCCTCTGTAGTACAAGAAAGCCTTTAGGTCTGTCTTGAAAAAAAGAAAATCTTCTCCTTCCCCCCCTGCCCTGCCCCAAAAAACTGATTGCCACATTAGCTCCTTTTGGAGCTGGTCTTAACAAGTTCATATATACTAATCACCTAAAAATGCCTTGCATGCAAAATTCACTTGACCCCTGATTTCACAACATATTTGAATATATGCTTAGTTTTATGCATGTGAATAGTCCTACAACAATCAATACAATTATTTACTTAAGTGCTTAAAGCCAGGCAGGTATTTAAGAATTAGTATTGTTTGTGGTAATGCCACAGCAAGCCAGTCAGAGACCAGGACCTCATTGTTTGTACAGCACCCTGCACACAAAAAGACACTCCTTGTCCCTTCCAGTATAAGTAATTTTTGTAACTGGTGAATTAGTGCCAGAAACACCTTTCTTGAGCTGGTGGGTAAACATTATTTGTCTACTCTAATATCCTTTCTATTTACTAAAAACATTGTATGCAATATTTAGAAAAGTAGATAAGGGTGCAGTGGGAAACGGGTGCAAAGAAGAAGATAAAAGATATTTTTCAATTAGGAATTTTAAGTATTTTCATCATTGTTAGTGTCCAGCAAAATATCTGTAGATCTTAAAAGCGATTCAGACAGGCAAAGGAACAAAATGGTTTCTGCCCCATAGATGAGACTATGGGCTGTGGTGCACAGGTCATGCAGTTGCAAGGGACTACCAGGCTGCAAGACAAGACAAAGTAGGAGCAAGTTGCTAGTAGTTGTCTCCATTTCTTCAAGCTGTGTCACTGTCAGCCATGTAATGCCAGAGATTTCTGAGAATGGTGGAATTTTTTTGGTCAAAGACCAAGGCAGTTTTAGAAGGGGGTTCGCTGGACCTGTTACTCAGTGCTCATTCCCATCTATCGTAAACTTAAAGAATAAAGGGAAACTGCAGAAAGCTCCACATACTCACCAAATGGAAATGCTCCCAATCACCTGGCTGGGTGACAGTGTTCTGGACAGACGGAGGAGCTAATGGTCCTCCTTGGGCACCCCAGGGGACCTGAGCAGCCAGCCCATACCCTATCCTTAGGGAGCCTCCTTCTGCCAGAGCCCAGGTCCAGAGAGCTTACCCCATAGTGTGGGAGAGCCCACAGCTACACCTCAGCCCTTTCTCTGAGGACACAAGAAGAGAGATCCCAAAGTTTAGTTACTATGGAAAGTCTGTTTCCCTGGAGGAAATATTTTCAGTTTCTGCTGTCCACCTGATCCACAAAACGAACAGAGTTACACCAGAACAAACATCCAGTTCCATTTTAAAAACAAGAAATGAGCCAATATTTAACTTTAGCATTCTCTCTGACAATTAAGATGGTACAAACCAAGGTGAGAAACCCTCAAAAAGAGTATAGAGGATTTATCAGGGTACTGAATAAGGTTAACCCCAAGCATAGAAACACCCCGAGTCAGACCCTGAGTGTCATGAAGTTGCTTTACAAAGTGTAAGATTTTAAAAGCAGTGAATTTCAGGCTCTTCCTAATTGTTCTCTGGCCCTTGGGTTCATGTTTTCAATTTCTCTTTGCAACCACAATGCTGAGTAACTTGTCTTCTAAAATTAAAACTGAGAATCTCATGTTTTCATGTTTTCACATGATGCCAGAGCTCAGGCTTTGTGCACAAAAACCCCCAACAAACCAAAAACAAAACACAACCAAAACACCCCAACCCTCACATTTTAGAAGACTTTCAACAAAATTGTGAAAGTTGGCAACTCTAATATTTCCTAACACATTATTTTGTGGACTGCAGTGAAATTTCATTCTCAAGCTAATGGTTGCTTCCTCTCTGGTAAATGCCCAGAATTGCTGCTGCTGTTATTGTTAGAACACCATTAATTTATGCAGTGCTTTAAAAACAGAGGAAAGGTACTCTGTCCTCAAGTAATTAGAGGATAAATAACACAACCTAGAGACTATTTTCTTTGTTGTACAGCTAAAAATAATAACTTTTAAAAAAAGAGCTATTTCATGTGTCGGTGCTCAATCCTGTAAGGTACTAAGGGTCTGATGTTGGAAGGACTTTAAATATATGTTTAATTTTAATACTGCCAGACTGGCCTTAGTGCATTAAAGCACTTCCTATAGGACCAGCTATTCAGCAGCAGTGCTATCTGAGAGGACTTAATGGTGCTATACTTGGTTGCACTTTGATGCCAAAAGGCTCAGCACCTTGTAGGATGGATTCTCCCAGCTATGACAAGAGCCATGTCATGATCCCAGTGCTAATGTCTCACATTCAGCATTCAGAACCAGAGCCACCAATTTTAAGATTATTCTGCTTATTTCTAAGAAATGCTTGTTTGCGAAGTCGCACGCCACAATGTTAAACAAACTTTTGGTTGGTTCTTTAGTTGTGATGATAAGCCGATATGTGTTGTTTAGCCCGCTTCATCAAAATTCAGAACATTTGTAACTGATAAACAAAGTGCATGTTAGCTATTAAAGCTCAAAATTAGGCAGGCAGTAAAAAGTAATCTGAGAGGAGGACTGTAGCTACTGATACTATTGAAGCTGGTCTTAAAACATATGGCTTCCAATCATTGACACAATGCACAAAAATAAAACCCTGCAACCGAGGAGTGCCGGGTCTTTTCACCACTAAATGATCAAATATGCCTGTTTGTTTTCTAGTTTTATGTCCCCTTCCTCTGTTTTTTAAAAGTAGAAGTTTTCTATTTTATATTAACTGAAGATTTGGCCTTTTGTACTGGCTACAGATGGGCTTCATTAATCAATTTCCACTATTGGCTTGAAATGAAAAAAAAATTAATTTTTTTTTATACCATCCCACTATTTTGCTTGGAATTTCTCCTGTAGAAACAAAAGATCCCTCTGCTCCATCCTTCCTGTTTCCTTGTGCTTTAGCAGAAAAATAATTTGTACTATGAAGACAATAAAATTTCACAGATTTCACATCCATAAAGAAAAAACACCATTTGATTCAGGGTGGGATGCTGCCACTCTTTACTGCAGTAATCTCTAATGATAGAAATAAACCCAATTTCACCTGTGAGCACAACTGTATAACAATTCATTTGCATGGAAATGTATTAAAATGGAAAATAAGTTTTGTGATAATTTTGATCTTTTTTCTCCATGAGTTTTTTTGAAGAGCTCTTTTAATAGCATAATGTAAGAGTAAAATTCTTGTGTTTTGTTGCTTTCTTAGCTTGAGAAAAAGCATTATATGCAAATATCCCCTTCCTGCTGACTCGCTTCAGCACATGCAGGTATGAACCCTGTCCTGAAGATGGGAAATGGCCATGACTCTGCTGGTGGAAGGAATGATGGTCAGCAGGAGAGATTTGAAAACCTGACCTGAGACAGAGCTAGAGCAAGATTTTAAAGTTAAGGTTTAATATGTTATTTCCATTACCAGCAATAAGAAAATCACTAGGAAGAATTTGGACACTGATCCATTTGGTAAGGAGATGCACAATTGTGGGTTTTTTACAGTAGAGCAGAGCTGGAAAATGGCCAGTTTTCAATTCTAATCAGTAAGTTCATTGTAAGTTAAATTAAGAAAACATTCATTTTTAGTAAAATATTCTCTTTGAAAAGAGGGTGTATTTGTGGTTCAAAAGGAAGACACACAGTCCACTCATGTGAGGTGGAAAATGGAAGATATTTCTGCAGTTGTTTTCTCATGGGTCATTAGCTTTTTTTTTTACACTTCAGGTGAAGTATTCTGTAGATATCAGCTTCCTCCTCCAGGAAGACTTATGAATTCCATAGACTGGCAAACCTACTTGTAAATTACAACTTTTGACTCTGTTTTTTATCACTAGGACAGCACGCATGAGGCAAAATGTAATTTGGGGACATCACTGAAGTTATTCCGACCCATATAATGTTGCATCTGTCTCCAGGTACAAGTTATAGTAAGACAAAAAAAAGCTGAATTTTGGGTGGGCTCCAAGTTAGGCACTGGTTAACTTTTGATTCAAGAGCATCAAAGTCCTTCAGCTGTTGCTGCAACAAGTTTGATTTTAGGAATCTGAATGCAAGCACTCTGGAACTTTAGCATGCCTATCCCTGTGGGAATAAAGTCCCATTATTATGTACATTAAAATTGATAAAGACAAACACTTAACTGCATTTCTATACTTTTTTAAATAAACAAGGAGAATATTTACCTAAATTCTATCGACTTTTGTTCAAGAAATCTCATCTGGCTTTCCAAACTATCCTCTTGCTTTAGCAAGTTTTCTTGAAGTCACATTGTACTTGATGGAAAAACTAGGGACAAATTCAGTTGTACTTTCAATGTAATTTAACGACACCATAGAAACAGGCTTTCAAACCTTTCATCGAACTGATTTACGAGCGGAACTAAGGCTTGCTTAATACAACATTTTCACAGTAAGAGTTACATTCCCACAAAAGGCAATGCTGTCAGGTAGAATGACCATGAGTCAGTTCTGCCAAACTAATTGCTCTGTTCAGATGAGTTAATCGGGCTGCCTCACAACTCTAATTAAATAGTTTAAAATAATATTTTAAAAATTGCTTCCAAGCATGACTGTTAAATATTGTAAAACAAACTGAGAATACATTAGATGCAGAAGAACGTTTTGCTATTTTCCAATCATTAGTATTCATTGGACTTCCAAATTCGTTTTACAAACTAATGAAAGGGCAGAATGTTATATGCTGAAGAACTGGGAAGTACCAAAGGAGGTATGCTTCCAGAGTGTGGGTCATTAGCCATTTGGTGAACACATTTGGTGAATGCATGTGATTACAAGCTGTAAAGATCCACCCCAAATAAGAAAAATAAATGCTCTTTCCCAACTACCATGCAAATACAGTGAAATTTTGGAAACTCAGATCTAGTCAGGTAGTGCTAGGAAATCACAAATAATCTATTCTCATTTTTTGTCAAGAAGAAATATAATTCCCTGTTTGTTACAGAGAGATCATTTGCATCTTGCTAATCCATATTACAGACAGGAATAAGCCACATTCTCAATCTGTGAGGTTGAGGGCTCCTTATACCTTTCTGATAACTCTCTGGTCACCCTTTAGAAGTGTAAAACAAGTAAATCAATATGATTTATAGTTTGGGAGCAATTCCCTGCAGATCAATTTACCTAGGATAATTCTTTTAAAAACTGGCTCTGGTAAAATGTTTCCTTTTCTTTCTGTGCTCAAGAAGATAATTAGACTAAAATGTTCCCTTATGCTCCAAAAATGTGACTTCTCATGATCTAATTTTTACTTTGTTTTTGTTTAAGCCTACTTGCACTTCCCACTACTGTGCAGTAGTGCAGCGAGTGCTCAGGCAGAAGCAGAATGAGGGGACAGGCACATATCTGCTCTACACAGCACAGTTCAGCATTGACTTAGGAGAGTCACTCATCTGCTATACTATAAGCAGAATAACTCAGGGCTTTCAGAAAGAAGTTATTCTAAGTTGTGGGAGGTAGTATGATAAGATCTCCATCTGGCTTGCAGCAATTCGAGTACTTCTACTGCCTTGTTTATACCATTTGAAATATCTAATGAATACAATGTGCTGTCCCCAAAATAATATTGCATATAAGGCCTGTAAATTTAGAGTAAAAAGTTTCATAAGAGAACTTAGCACATTACCTCTCTGTAACCATTAACTGAGTGTTGCTTGTAATGCTTTGCTGAGCTTCCGTTACACCCAACAAGCAGGATGCGAAGTACAGGCAGCAGGGATGCTGTAGCAGCAGAGGAGATCCAGTCTAGTGGCAAAGCTTTCTTCTGTTCCATTGCAGTTTCTTGCTGGTTTTTCTATCTCCAACAACTTTTCACTTCAATCTTACCTTTTCCAGGGAGCAGCAAATGCCAATAGACTCCTAAGGGAAGGTGACAAAGGAGCTAAGAGTGACCCCAGCAGAGCCAGTGATCAATGCTGGCAATGGAGCCCATTGAGAGTATCAGACACAGGGAGCAACAAACCTGGTCCAGGGTCCATGCAGGGAGCCCAGTCAGGTACAAAAGCATAAGGGGCCAAAGAAAAGACCAGGGATGGGCTGCCTATGTACAGCCTAGGACTAAGGTCCACCCAAGAGTTAGAACTAGAGGCTTTTGTATCTCCAGCCTAGGCAGGGGCTAGATACCTTGGAGCTAAGCTTAAATAGAGCTCCCAGGCCATGGGCAGGGGCTGTGGGTGGGGGTCACAGGTGAAGCTGGTCAGGGCAATTGAGGCCTCTTGGTACATTCAGGGTCCTGGCAATATCTGGAAATAGGTGAGGTTCAAATTCATCAGTTTGTTTCCTTGGTACAGGGCATGAGCAAACAAGTCGGGGTAAATGGGGAGCCAGCTGACACCTTAGGCTTGAGTCCAGTTTTTCAGAAGAAGATGGTTGTGTAACTGCAGCCTCAATGCAGCCCTGGGGATCAGGCCTGTGGCAGCTGGAGGCGGGCTTGCTGCAAACCAAAGAAGGTCCTCACAGTGACCCATGCAATTGTGCACTTCAGGTACCTGGTGGCTGCTGGTCACCAGCATTTTACTGTGCCTCACTGGATTTTATTATTTAGGTGAATCTATCAACTCTGGACATAGATCAAACTGGCTCCATGAGTTGTGCTTATGGCTGGGGCTGTACTCGAAAGGGGCAGGAACATGGAAAAGCACAGATGGAAGAAGTTGTTCCACAGTGCTTTTAAACCTCTTTCTGCTGCACACAATCTCCGAGACAACCCAACACTTTAATGTTTCTCCAAAAGAAGTGGAGGTCCCTATATGGCAAACTCTTGCACTGAATCAGATGGATTATTTGCTGATAAAATATTGTGTGCTATCCGCATTGCTCTCTTAGAATATAAGTTTAGAGAAAATGATACATATTTATATATGTTTACAGTCACTTCTTTTTTGCCTTGATGGACTGATGGAAAATAATATCTTGGTTTGGGAGAAAATGAGTTTGCCGTCAGACTTCATGAGCCTCTCTTCATTCATTTCAAATGTTGCCCGTTTTAACACTAACTTCCAGAGGCCCCATATTGTCAGTACAATACAGATCAGAAATATTGAGTGCATTACAAGTAGCAGGTTACACTTCAAAACACTTGGTTCACAGTGTTCAAGACCATTAATCATTTTTATTATTCTAAAGGACTGAAAGGGCTTAGAAACTTTGCCTAGGAAGCAGTATAGATTCTGAACAGCTGCACTATGATTCCTGCTCACATCAGGTTTTGGACAGACCATTGATTTTCAGTAAATGTTCTTGGCGGCCAGGAAGTGCTGAAACTGGCAAACTTTCGCAAACTCTTTTTTTACTTCTGAAATGAAAAACATGTTGATTATTCTGATTTAGATCATCAGTATGGCCCTGATTTGCCACTACATCACACTGTCATAAAACTGGAGTATCAGGGGAATTTTGTTACAGACCAGACAAAATCACATTCGCTGCAGGGAACATATATATTATTTTTGCAAGGTTTTTTTGAAGCTGTGTTAATAGGCACTTTATATCTAGACTTTTGCATATGATTTTTCTTTGTTGTTATGGCAATTGATAGTAAGGAAGATACTCAATAGAATTTGTCAGTATGTGAATTGAGAATTTCAGAACAGAACAGACTGAAAAATGTTGCTCTTAGAGAAGTATGCCCACAAACTAACAAACAAAAGTACCACCATTACCCATGCAATTGTATGTACACTAAAGTTACATTTAATGTGTATATATTTTTGCATACTTAGTTCTGCAAATGAAAATACTAGCCACTGTATGGAAGGTGACAGGATACTTTATCCTGGGTTTCCTTCCTGGAAGTTGCACTTTATTACTTGTAAACTGGCAAACTACAGCCTGCATTGTTCCCAAACCTGGGTAACTGTTTAGGAGGAGAGGCATATAGAACTAGGTTGCATTTTTAGAAGAAAATAAAACTGTAGTTTAGACTTGAATGTTGGATTTAAATGCCTAGAAAAATTTCAATTCTATATATATAAAAAGAATTCTTATCTGAAAATGGCATCCAAATTAAGTCTTTTCAAGAGAGAAAGGGGGAAAATTAACACCATTTACATCCCCTAGGCAAAGAAGTGTCTTTTTTTTTCTTTTTACATTTTTTTCACTTTTCATGCTCTTTATAAACCATATTGGTTTTTTGTAGAGAGGGAGAAAGTTAAGAAACGGAAAACCCTCCTGTCTTGCCAGGAGAGATGTAAAATAAAAATGTTCAGCTGCAGATGTTCTGAATGGATGCAGTGTAAAGTAGCAATATTTTTGATATTTTCATTTTGACCATATAAAATGGAAATAGATTTATATTTGAAAACATTTCTGAAAAACAGAAAAGTGGCAGTATCTGTAACTGGATTTTTCTTGAAAAAGGTTCTTATGAAGCATACTTATACAAAAAAAAGTAGAAGTACTATAGGTTGGGTATTGTGAAGTACTGCAGTCAGAAAAATAGAAACATTTTCTGTATTTGACATTTGCAGTCCTATAGAAGCAAAGCAAGGGGGAAAGGAAGTTCAAATGCATTTGATGTCATTTGTAGAATATCCAATATAAAAAAGACCCATGTTTCCTAGCTCAGTAAAAATAAATTTCAGTAGCATTTGAGATCCCATTTCCCTGCACATTCACGTGAGAAAATAGTGCTCATCCTGAAGAGGTGAGATTTTAACAGCAGACAGACAGAAAGGGGGAGAGAGAAGAGAAGGGCTCCCCTGTTCTCTCTGCTCAGCTCCAGCTTCCCAAGAGGAAAGTTGGGATACAGAGTCCTGCCAATTTCAAACTGGTTTAAGACAGCCATGCTTTGGGGTTGCACAGAAAAACAATTTGATGCACAGTGCCACTTCGAAAGTAAACTCGCGTCTTGACAATTTTCCACCAAAGCATGTCCAGCTTCCCAAACTGCTTTCTTTTGTTGCTTTTGGGATGAACTTGACTTTCATCGCAGAGAGCCCTCTCCTTTGTTTTCAAAGGCTTTTTCTGCCAAGCAAAGTAACTGTATTTCTCAAGCACAGTCCTCTGAAGGCACCGAAGCATGTTGAATACAGAAGAGTAATTTGTTCCCTCAGGCTGTATATGTCTTGTATTAAAAATTACAAGATGAGAATCTATGACTGTGCTGGGAGCACACACTGGATTTGTTGTATGGTGAGAAGAAAACAGGTTACGGCTGATCTTGTTCATTTGTTGCAGATAAGAGAGGCGCTGCCCTTTCTGCTTTTTTGTTTTCTTGGGTCAGGATCAAATCCCCATCTGTCCGTTGATGTGAACAATTGTGTCTGAGTCAAGAGTGCTTTGATTAAAAATGATATGGTTGGAAACACCCTCTTTGCTGAGAAGAAATGAATAAGGAAATGGCCCTCATGTGTGAGCTTCTGGGTAGAGACTGTCTGCTCAGCTTGCAGGCCAGTCAAAATATGCTTTCTGGCAGGGAAATTAATAAATAGAGCAGCTTCAATAGATGGAGATTTAAGGGCAAGAGACTAATGTTGTTCTAAAATTCTTTTGGGTTGGAACTTAAATCCAATTTTAATGAGGTCATACTAGAAAATTAATTTATTTTCTATCTTCCAAACAATATCTTCTTTGTTAAGCAGGAAGATTGGAGAGGGTTTTAAAAAAAATTCTTATTGGTATGTGCTTAAAAATGTGTAAAAACTCTGGCCCCTTTCATTTCCTGAAGACAATCATGTGATAACCTTAAGTGGACCACATAAATGTATTAATCTCATGTCCCTAAGTGTTATGGAGAATTGAGAAACATCCATACTTCGGCTTTCCTCTATTTGGGATGTCAAGAATGATACAAAAAGAGTGGTTTTGTAGTGAAAATACAAAACTGCTGAGTAACAGCAACATGAGTATACAGGGACCTGTTATGGACCCGTCTCCAGTGGAAGTGGTGGAAACTCCATCACTCAAAACATCAAAGTCTTATGACTGTTGAGAGTCTCACAGTACTGGGTGTTTTTCTTAAATCTCCAGCTTCTGGAATTGATGAATTTGTCAGCATTTCCACGTACCTTACATAAGCAAGCACACAGGCAAGCTACTAGCTTTCCTACTTGTGCAGAAAAACTTAGAAGAGAGACTCTGAAAGATTCAAATGCTAAGAAACAGAAAGAAGTAACAGTTCTTGATTTTGCCAGTCTGGCAGATCTTTATATTTTGAAGCTGCGAGTTTTTACTGAGCCCATGCCTCAATAAAAGCAGTGGCCTATGAAGTGTCCACAATAAAGAAATGTCAGTGGTAAGAGGTGGTGTGGGCATCCTGGGATACCAACATCCTTTAAACATTCACTGCTCATCCTTTGCCTGTGGCTTTTCAAAAAGACACAGTTCAGTGTGTGTTTTACAGGGCTGGTTGTGAGGCACTGAGGAGGCACAATGTGAGTGCTTGACAAGTACAGAACTACTGGGATGCACATCTGGGTCTTGTCTTTGGATCTGCCACCAATGTATGATGGTCACCATATTTCTTAATCACTGGTTTTATGAGTGCTTTCCGTGTTCTGTTTTCCACAGGAAGTGTGAAACTCCTCCTCATCAAAATAAGCTCCTTTTAAAAAACAGACTTGGCATCATACCCTCGAACAAGTGGATAACTCTCTGGTGGCAGAGTCAAAGCTGACCCAGGGGAAGAGCAAAGGTAACTGGTGCAAACAGGAGCCTCTTGAAGCAGATGATGTCTGATGGCTCCTCACTGTGAGCAGACAGGTAACACTTTATCACACGTATGTGTCTCATCTGGATTTTGGAAGGAAGTTATTTCAAGGCAAGACAGATATTTCAGGTAAGAGTGACTTTAGTCATATAATAATGATTAAGTTATTGTGCTGGGGTCAGGAAACAATCTCTCTGTTCGTCAGTTCCGTATATATCTCAGTACATCTTGTTGCTGCAGACCCTACCACCACTGGTAACTTCCAGCAAAAGCAGAAACACAACATAATGCAGCTCTGTTACTACAAGTGCTTTTCAAGTGGCTTCAGAAATCTTTTGCACACACCCTTCTGCAAAATCCACCCAGGATTTTTTGCCAGCAACATCAATAGCACCACTAACTCTCTGGTGGTTGTACAAAGCACCACATTTGCACTGAAACTAAAGGGTGGACCCTGCCAGAGCATTTAATGCAAATTAAAATACACTTACAAGTAGATTCCTAAAATTTCACCTCCCACAGGGGCTGAGCTAGTCCTGCTGGAATATGAAGCAGTGATTCCCAACCATGTTTCAAACTTGCTGCTTAGCTCCTTAAGCCATCACATCACAACAGATGCTTGCACTAAATGGAAAAGGGTATTCTTTACATGCAGACACAGTTTAATGTCTTTGCCAAAGTTTTTTCACCTCCTCTGCTACCCTGAGCCATCACCTGCTAGTGCTTGTGGCGTGCAAATTGGAGAGTTTTCTTTATGAGTTGCACATAAAATCCACACCTCTGGTCATGCATGAGAAACTGCTGAAAGAGCCCGATACAGCCCTGAACGTGTTCCATGTTTTATGGACAAGACCTCAGGGTTGTTTGCTTTTCAGAACTGCACCATGTGTCACGCCTGACCCTGCTGGCACTCACAGATACTAAATGACACACTCTTGGCAGGGGACCCAGCTGGCTAATTATGCATGAAGTTTACCTACATACTGGCTTTAAAAGGAGCCCAATTAAATGATCCAAGGGGTCAGAAGAAAAATGAAGGCATTACTAGAGGAGTGAAAGCTTTTCTACCTCCTGAGGCAAAACCAACTATTTTCACAGTGTTCAGGAAAAAACAGAACAGAGCAGATGTTTTCCCTTTAAAAAGCAGCAGGCTTTGCTCCTTATTGGTGTTGATCATCATCACCCTTGACATTAGTTTTTGTTATTAGAGAAAGGGGGTTCTCGTGCTATATGAATATTATTTTAATGCTGATCTCTTTCTCATTCAACAGCTGTCAGCTTGCATGGGGCTATTTTTATAGAAGTGCTAGTGAAGGTGAGTAAAGTTAACAGAATCTGTCTCTTCTTCTCTATCTTAGTTCTTGATAGCTTTTCTAGTTGGGCTGCTATAACCCTAACATCATTTATGGAACAGAATGGGCTTCTCAAATTAATCTGTTTCCTAGTTAAACAGACATTTCCAAATCAAAGTTATCTGCCTAACAAAAGAACAAAAACCCTAAGAATACTTATTACAACTTTTGACAACTATGAGGGACCTTCTGGAGTATTTAGAAGACCCATCAAGGAGCTTTGCCTGGGCTGCTGCAAGCAGTGCCAGTGCCCTCCTGCAGTGCAAATGCCCAAGCACAGGCTGCAATCGCAACTCTGCAGGCCACTGGTCACCAGGCAGTGCAGAAGTAGTGTGGGTTGTTTCCAACCCTAAAGCATTTGCCTCTCAGTTTTGCTCTACAGCAGTGATGAGTTTTCTCTGGAGGTGTGCCCAGCCCTTTTGGGGAATGTACCTCTTGCAAAATAGGACATGAACTTGAGTTTTCTTGATTAAATCTTGTGGGATGCACACTTAGAGAATTGCCCAGCAAATGCCTCCTGCATTTGGCAATGTGAATCCAAAGAT
Source organism: Aegotheles bennettii (assembly GCA_013398125.1). NCBI lineage: Eukaryota > Metazoa > Chordata > Aves > Caprimulgiformes > Aegothelidae > Aegotheles > Aegotheles bennettii. The sequence continues at coordinate 1,008,430 of VZRW01007582.1, read as the reverse complement.
AGCTCACGCTGCTGCTGTCTGGGCAAACTGTTTTTCCCCCTGGTGCCTGTAAAATAGCTGGAGAAACTTCTTGGGGGAGAAAAACTTCTGGAAACTCTAAAGTGAGCTGAATTCCCCAAGTCATTACACTTGGTTAGTATCTTTCACAACACTGTTAAGCTCTAGGTAATGGTATGCATAACCCCGAAAAGCAGAAACAGAAAGACAGGAAATTATGGCTGAACTAGTGTTTTTCTTAGGGCGTTTGTGCTCACTGTTGGAGCAGCCAGTGCCAGGTATTGTGAAACACAGTGAGAAGCCCCTTTTCAGATAAGTTTCTGTTTAAAATTCAGCCAGATTATAGTGAGATATGAAAACCTCCAGAAGAGGTATCCTGTAAAGGCAGGAAGCTGCTTCAAGAAGTGCCACTTGCCCCTCTGGGAGTCTCATGTACAGCCAGGTTGTAGTCTCTGCGAACCTGACAGCTCCAGCATCACAGGGAGGTTCCCTCACTGGTGGAGAAAAAGGTCAGTTGATGCTTAAAACAACTATGATGTGCTCTTTGAGCTTTTAAGGGTTTAGATTGTCCTCATAATTGTGGTTTTTTAACTTCATATATTTAAAATGAAATCGTACCTTGTGATCTAGTAGCATATCATCAGGGCTGTTGCTTTAAGGAGAACTATAGATGCTACACCACTTGGGCAAAAGCTCTGCATATTCCAGTGGGTGATTCTCTGGTTATCTCTGTCTGTCTTATGGGCCCCCACTTTAAAAAGGCTCGATGTGCATGACAATTCATAAAAATGTGAGTCTGATTGACAAGCCTCATTACTGTGAGTATGCAACCATCCTGTTTCAGGACACCCAGAAGGTCTGACAAGCCCCTTGCTCATGCTGATACCCAATGCACACAGTGCAGTGTTTGGAACAGCCTGAAGCCAGGCTAAGTCACCTACCATCAGTTTTCCTGAGGCAAAAGCACAATAGAGCAGTATTTGCTGAAAGCCATGTTTAGGGCTCGGTGAGTTACTGATCTTCCATGCTTCCCCAGCCTGGTTCCTCCTTACAGCCTCTCCCCACCTGAAACTTTGCAGTCTGCATGACTGGCCAGCCAAACCCCTGCTTTCTGCAGGTTATTCAGGGCAGGGCACAGCCATTGCCTTGGATAACAAGGAGGAGGAAAGGAGCAGCAGCGGGAGCAGCCCTTAAACCTTCACATGGGGTGAAGAAATTAAATGCAGTTGTTGGGCAGCCACATGAAAGGATTAGAAGCAAGAACAGCAAATTGCTCCCAAGTACATATTGACAAACACGAGCTTGCAGCCTTAAATGCTCCCCAATTACACTTGGCTTCTTCCAAATTTTGCCAGAGAAATGGTGGAGTCTTATTGTACCATTTGAGTTCAATTGTTTTTTAAGATCTTGATGTAGCAGCCAAATCTTTTTATTACAAAACAGATGAGTCTTGCATGGCCTAAGGAGCTGTGCAGACAAATACCTGACATACAGTTTAGTGAGCACCATAAGGAACAAATCAAGCCTTGCTCACGCGTGTTGTTCATTTACACCTTGCATCACACACAGGCCAGTGCCTTCATCTCAGCTTTGTACTAAATCTAGACAATGAGCCTGATTCACCGCTGCATTCCTTTATTTTTACCTCAGGATAATTCCATTTAAATCAGAGTATGGACTGGACTAACCCAGTGGTTTTTGTGCCAAAGAAATCAACGCTATGAGCCTCTGAGCTTCCTGACCTGCTGTTTTGCTTTAGCCTTCACTTTGGGGTTTCTTATCCTACTTGGGGATCTTGATGTGTTCATATTTGTTGGAGGCTCCTCTGTTGTCTCAAGAGAGCCAGTTAGGTGCTAGAATTAAATACTGAATGACAGATTTTTCATAGCATGGGAAGAGCAAAACAAAACAGCTGTCTGCGTAAACCTGAAGGAGCAGGAACTAGACTGCCCTTTAAAAATAAACTTGGCATTGGAGATGATGACTGAGATAAAGTTATAGCCAAAAATGGTGAATATTTAGGATGCTCAAAAATATTCTTATGTTAGTGGTTTGCAAATGTGGGAACAATATATTCAAGCTTTATTTTCTTTAGCATGTTCTTTGGCTTAAAGTGAAGTTCAACATTCAAAATAACCATGTAATAATGGAACCATTTCAGTTGATCTGCTGTTTTTCTGTATTCAGTCAGATCCACTGCCTCTAGTGCCAAAAATAAGTTTTTACTGATTTTTACTTCTGCTAGCCTGAAAGAACCAAAACAGTGGAGAATCAGCAAACTGAGGATTCAGTTATACAAATCCAAGTTCACTAAATTCACCTGTTTAAACTCATTAAGGCAGTGGTGTACCAGGAATATTGCTGAGATTCTAATTTGACCTACAGAATAATGTGTGATGAAGGTATAGGGCTGAAAAAACTCACAAACACAAACCAGACTTTGATCTTGGTAATTTAACTCTTATTCAACGATATTTACTTGTAATATACATATATTTTCATATGGAAATCAAAGTGAGAAAGAGTAAATATTCCATGATGTTTTTTTTACAAAAAGATGATCTTCAGAGCTAGACTGTACTTTTGCCTCTTCTTACAGCACTGATGGGTTCTCATTTGCACGTTGCACAGTAAGTGAAAATTAAGTAAAATCCTCTTCCCCATCAAAGTCCTTCAGCCCTGGCCTGAGCTGCTCCATATATGAAAGCACACTGCAGTCCCTGTGGTGTGCTTGTCCCCAGCTCTGCCGTGAGCTGGCAGGAGAATGGACATTGCAACAGGGAGATGCTTTTTCTACCAGACCTAGGAATGAATTACAAGAACATTATTTGCCAGTGCTGCCATGTATGCATCAGCAAATGATAACTTTGGTCACCATCTTCATCACCTGCTGAGCTGCTCATGTGAAACGGGCTGTAGAGGTGTCCATGGCCATCTTCATGGATACGTGGATCAGGAAGAATGAGTGAGAATGAAATTTCTGCAGTTGTGACTTCATTTTTGTGTGACTATAGCAAAAGGCAGGGCCATTTCAAAAGCTTATGGGGTCTGTTTGGAGGGCCACATCCCAAAGCACAGTTTGACAGCATTGTGCAGACACAGTTTTGACTATTTGCACACTGGGGATGTTAACTCCATATTTTGGAAAGATCTTGGAAGACTCCATTTACAGCTTTGATATTTCATTTCCCAGGACCTTGCAAAAATGTTTCCCAGTTTTTATGTGTGAGATAGTGTCTACTTCGGTTATCACTCAGCTGCAGAGTACAATGAGGCCCAAATCCAGAGGTTAAGCTTAGCTTAAACTGTTGTAATCAACTCATTTGTGTGTCTAAACCATCTGTTCCTGTCTTTGCTCAGTTTTCAGGGCAGCACAGGAATGAGTCACAGGTACACAAATCTCCCAGCAGGGAGGTGCTTGATTTGGAGGCTATGACAGAATGTGAAACCAGATTAGTTTCACATAATATCCAGTCTTCCTAGTGGCATTTTCTATGAGTGCATTTATCAGGGAAGCTGCAAAAAGCTGGAAAGCTGCTCAACAGGAACTCTGAAGCAGATCTGAGGTCCAAGGTATTCCTCAATGCCATAGCTGGTACAAGAAATCATGCCTGTTTGTATTTCATGGGTATCTCTACTTTCTCTCACATGCAAGACCCAGTTATAATGTAACTTAGAGAAAAGTGTCAAGGATCCTATATACTCTCTAATAAAATGTACATTCATTAAGGTATGAAACTCTTTTATATTGCATTTCACAAAATATGCTGAAATTGTTAATTCCAGTACTCAAAAACTAGGATAGTCGAGCATTAACATTGTAACATTAATGCAGCCTTTTTTTCCCCCTATGCTTGATTCAGTTAAATCATAATTGCATTATGCCATGCTGCTTCATCCACTGGATGTTTACTGGCTATTCAGGAGTTTTATACCCCCTTTTAATATGCAGACCCAGATGTTTTGTACTGCACATTATTCAAATGCTGCCAGAATATGAAAGTGAATTTACTTGCGTACCTTTCCATGCTGGTATAACCATCAAAACTGAATGCTTCTCAAAATCAATTACTTCACCTTTGCATCAATGCTGCAATAGTCAATCATATTGCTACCCCCCTTTTACAATGAAGTAGTGAGGATAGCTACTCAGCTTCCACGAGACTCTGATGAGTATTTGCAGTCTAGCATTTCTGGACTGCATGAATTAGTCAGACGCAGGGAAAGGTGTAGTCAATACTAGGGACTGCAAAAGATCCAGACACCAGGCTGATTCCCATAACACCAAATATCAAGCCCTTACTCAAAAGAAGGGAGGAAGCAAGAACGTCTCAGTGCAATGTGTGTGAGATTGTTATTTTTACAGTATTTCTGAGCTTCAGAAACATCACCCAGATGGGTCAGGATGTCAGGGTCTAAATAGCAACACTGAGCTGCCTAATGTGATGAAAACCTTACACAGACCCTCTGCTCTTCCTCCTGTTTTGCCTCCTTGTATAGTGGGCTTGTGACCAGAAGAGCCTTAATTAGCTCTTGAACATGTCCTGAAACAGCAGGTGGAATTTATTCTTATTGTTCTTTTGTGTATTCCTTTTTCCCTAAGCACAAAAAGAAACACAGTGCTTACCTTGGGGGACCCCCCAGCTGGTGTTACTTGTGGATGATGTCCCATCTATTTTTGTTGCTGATGAAAACACTCAGGTCAGTGCTGACAAATACAACTCTTACTCTGCTTTCTTCAGTCCTGGCCTGACTTTCTGGGTGAAATCTCTTTGCACTGCTTTGACTGGAGTGCTTGGGTGGCAGCCAGTTATACAGCACTTCTCTACAATACAGGGACTGCCTGTATTGCTGCCTGTGTCAGTGTCACTACTATATCATGTCCAAACTATTTGTGAATGGGAACTGATGGTGGTACTTTCAGCAAAGAAATACCTTTTCTGAAGCTACATGCAATGGCTAGATTTGTAAATGTCTGGAAGCTGTTTAAAAATTTCAGTATAAATGTGGCTTCATATATGTTCATGAGTCTCTTAATATCAGAGAGATTTCTGACTTTTCAGATAATATTATCACTGTACTATAGCATACAAATTGCACATAAATTGGCTACAATAGATTATAAAAATTAAAATGTTAAGAGGTCTGTTAGATCATCTTCTCCTGCCAGTCTTTAAATAATGTTTCATATAATGCTTTCTCCTATATGATGGCTTACTACCATTCATGAGAGCATTAGTACACTAATCAAGCATTAGTATTAATCAAAGAGATATTCAATCCTACTCTGAACATGTCTAGATGACAGAGGAGCCAAGATCCTGGCAGATAGATATGCTTTACTTGTAAAAGCATCATTACTTTTAGATCTTACACAGCAATGGGGGAGGAATTATAAGAAAATAATTTTAAAACAGATGAAGTTTAATAGACCTGAGCAAAATGGACTGACAGCTGTCAAACTGAGCTACATATCTCCCTTAAGCAATGGAGCTTCTGCTTTTTGGCAACACAGATCACTGGTGTTTTTTAGATAACATTTTCTATATCTATTTTCCTCTCTTTTGTCTTTCTGACCTCACCTGGATGATACAGATTTTGAGAGAGACTTGAGACTTGTTGACCTTGTGAGGTTGGAAATGGAGGCAGTATTTTATCAGATTTCCCTGCAAGCCCCAGACTTACCCTCCTAACTGAGATGTTTCTCAGGCACTTGCAACTTGGCTGATAGAAAAGGGACTGCATTATTTTTAACTGAACTGCTACAGATATAATAATGTCTGCAGTAAATTAAATGAGAAGGAAGGACACCTGTGTTACCCCCTTGCTCACTACAGGGCAGTATTCAGAGGTGAGCACAGGCACGGGGGAACATTTACGGTGCTGGAACAAAGACAAGGTTGACCCCTGACATCATTTAAAGCTACTTGACGCCAAGGACTTCCTCACTTTTTACGGATATTGAAACAAATAAGTCATGGAAATGATGACTGATCCCAGCCATATGGGAGCAGAGAGATTAGCTGCTAATATGGAAAGTTACCTGGCCAGCATTGAGATCAGTCATGAGGGAAGGGGGAGATCAGAGACAGGGCTGCCGAAATTGTGAGGTAATGTGGCTGCTGGTGAAGAGGACCTGAAGCTCAGGATGACTGGAAGAGCAGAGGAAAAGGTTTTTTCTCTGCTGAAGCCAAAAGCATATGTCATAACATGGCTAACTGACAGACCTGCGTGTTCTAGGACGTGCTTGATACTATGGGAATACCAAGCATGAGAAAGTTACTGAGAGGCATATGGGAGGAAAAGCAGTAAATCAAGGATGAGCACAATGCTGGAAAGCCCCTGCCCAGTTCTTAGCAAAACATAAGCAAGAACAAGGAGTTGGGGAACAGGAAAAAGTCTGCAGGAGCTCACTCACGGGAGAGTTAGAGAGAAGAAACACAAAGCAGCGTGTACTGCTTAGAGGCTCTGCTGAGAGACCACGTTAAAGAGCAACATGCAGCCAAGTGAAAATATAAAAATAATAAAAAAATCTTTGTAGCAACTTGATTGCATGCATTAATTAGGTGATACCAGTCTTTATTTAAATACACATCCTACTGAAACCCAACAGCAAAACTTCCCAGTGTTCTTACAGCATTCAGGGAGTTGCGACAGTCTCACTAGAGATGATTTTGGTCTGGAATTTCCACTTCCCCTGAGCATAACATTTAAATCTTCACTAAAACTGCTTAAATAAGTTACAAAGCTGAGGTGTATAGAACTTACTTAGTAATTAATACAAAAAAAAAGACAGGTTTAAAACCAAATTATGGGGATTTTATTGTAAGGAGTCAGCCAGTACATATCTGAAATATGTAGACTTTAAATTTCAGAAAGGACCATTGATATGACTTGACTTGGAAAATTCTGAAAGAGAGTTGCTGGGAGGAGCAAAGCTTTAGAGATCTATAGAACTGGAAAGGCAATAAAAATTGAGAGAAAGAGAAAACAAGAAGTAAGTATGACGTAAATTTTTATTGCCTTTTGCATTTGGGATAATCATGACATAATCCTGCTGAACCTGACCTGAAAGGAATATTCAGCGTGAGAAGATGTTTCTTGATGAAAAGGAGTGAAGGAAACATACACATGCTGGCGAAGGGTTGTGGCACACAGAATCAAATCCAGGAAATGAGGAATTAGCATGGAGCCATTCACATGAAAGATCAGAAAATATATCGTATGGGATAATATACTGTGAGAGGTCATTCCTACACTTGTTACGAATTATTTTAAGACATAAAGAGACCATGTCTATATTTCTGTCTGTCTGTCTACCCATAGTGGAACTTCTGGTGAAATCAGATATCAGGTTTTTTATAGTCAGGTTAAATGGAAGTTGAATTTCCTTTCCAAAATATCACGAAAACTGTGTTTTTTATTAGAATGAATCTTACCTTAGGATTGCTTGAAAGCCACTAAGTGGATCACTGTGCAGTGAACTGTTTAGGTCCCATAAATTAGATCCATAGACAAAATTGATAAAGGACAGAAGTGGAAATAAGACATTAACACTTCACCTCTCATATTTTTCTTGTTTGCTTGCTATTCAGCCCTGATAATTCATGGGGTTTTGGATCATTTTCTTTCTGAACATTTTCTTACAAGATTAGTATATAATGTATGCATTATGTTAGCTTATTTTCAGTAATTACAGAAATCTGTCACCCTTAGAGCTGCCTTCTGCTTCCTTTCTTGTCTCTGACTTTGGTGGCTGAAATTTCTTTCAGTGTCATAAAATTTAGGGTTGTAAAATTCATATTGTAACTTTAACAGCCACATCTGTTTTAAACATTTTTGTTTTAAGAACTCAATGTGAATTTAATGACAAGGCAATAAAAGTAAAAGTTGAAGGAAATTATCACAGATTTGTAAAGCCGTAAGATATGTTTCTGCACTTCTGTGGGCCATCAAATTACAAAGAAACAACCCAATTGCATTTATTGTAGCAATTCTGCTCTTAAAGCATTTAACAGTTTAATCTATTAGCAAGAATTAACATTTCATTTACATCAATATTGATAATGACAATTATACCCAGGTGTAGGATAGTCATTAACATACAGACACCCACACCATGTTGAGAAAAAATAATTCTCTGCAGTGCTGCCACTGTGTTTGACAGTAGTAAATGATAAATTATCAACATATTTTGTGTGCCACCAAATAAATCTACAGAATTAAGAATGTAGCAAAAATCACTTCTGCATTCAGTATCTTGCTACAGATCCAACCTTTCAGATGGTGTAAGTGAAAATGATGTGGCTGTTTATTACTACTCAGACCCCATCTGTACAGCAGTATCACAGAAGGACCAAGGGTGGAAGGGATCTCCGGAGATCATCTAGTCCAGACCCCTGCTCAAAGCAGGGTCAGCCAGAGCTGGTTGCTCAAGGCCATGTCCAGGCAGGTCTTGAGTACCTCCACAACCCCTCTGGGTAACCTGGTTCAGTGTCTGACCCCACCCACCATAAAAAAGGGTTTTCATACATTTAAATGGATTTTTTGGTGTTTGATTTTGTGCCCGTTGCCTCTTGTCCTGCCGCTGGATACCATTGAGCCATCTTCTCATCTGCCTCCCATCAGATATTTGTACACATTAATAAGGTCCTGCAGGACCCTTTTCTTCTCCAGGCTGAACAGTCCCAATGCTAAGCCTCTCTTCATATGTTGCATGCTTCAGTGTCTTAATCATCTTTATTGCCCTTTGCTGGACTCACTCCAGTATGTCCATGTCTCTGTTGTTCTGGGGAGCACAGAAACCTTTAATAACAGCCAATCAGAAATCATGAATCTGCTGTTTAGTAGCTCTGGCACTAGACCTCCTGGTCCTTCTCTGCCTCTCCTTCTGGCCCTTTTTCTGTCTGATCTCGTTCTCTGCTGATAAATGGAGACCAAATGGAAAGCTGTAAAAATCTGTCCCACAAATCCCTTAACGTTGTATGTAATGTTTATCAAATCAGAGTCACATAAACATTTATGTAAATCAATTAGGAGCGAGCAGCCAGGATTCAGGATTGCTTTCAGGATCACTTTCATACCTAAAACGCTTCTAGGCAGACCTGGTTAACCCAGTCAATATGTTACACGCTGCCTCAGTGCCATCTTTTATATATGTTTGCAAAACTCATTATGGCAGAGAAAAGGAAAGGGGTTTAAAGAAGAAATTCAATGACTAGAAGCATTTCAGCAACCTCTCCTGCCAAACATAATTGCTACCGTCATCTGAATCTCAGCATCTGGTTGTGGCTCAGTTGTTATGGCTGTTGGTTTGGAGAACTGTCAGTCTTCTGCAGTATTTAATAAAGCCATTATAAAGAACTTTTTCTTAGATAAGATTTTGCAAAGAAACACAGGCTCTATCTCACTGACAACTATTTCAGATAAAGTGATTTACTAAGTATTTACAAGGGAGTCGCTACTCTTGGTATTCAGAGCTTACCAGCAGTAATAGTTAAAAAGTTTGTTGAAAACAGGTCCACTCAAGACAGATTTTGAATTGCTTCATACAGTAGATCAAAGATAAGAAAAATAGTAGCACTGCAGGTTTAAAATGTAATTTGATTCTTAGAGGGGCAACACTGAGCTCAAAGGAGTTTCTGTTACACCGGTAAGTGGTGCAGTGAGTTACCATCATACAGGTTTAGCATGCTCAAAGCAGTGCTGTTTTCTTGCTCTATCATTTTGAGATCATCATCTTCAATTCATAGATATGTCATGGAGCAAACCCATAAGGAATGCATATTTCACCAGTGCTTTTTAATTACTCGACATAACTTCTGTATAGACAGGATATGGCTTTCCACTGGCAAATTGACATATGTTTGTGCAATTTGTCTGTTTTGTCTGCAAAATTCCATGGATTAAGTTAAAAGCATCTGCTGCAAATTTGATCCTGGTAGCCCCACTTGGATATAGAAAGGTGCTAATAACTTGCCAAAATTTATGGAGCCTAACACTGTACTCTCTGACAGACTCTCTGAAGTCTTGAGCTGATAAAAAAGCTTTCAGAATTGTTGGGGTTTGTTTTTTTATATTATAGACTTGACTTCTGTTTGATAATTTATCTCATCTCTGTAAGTTCACTGTTGGCACACAAAGCAGTAATTACTTTTAATGCAAGAGTGCACCCAATTTGTCAGCTCTGTGCACAGATTCCTATTTTACTTGTGCCATAGTAATTAAGTACATCTCACACATGAACTTCACATACTCATAGTTTACTTTCTCTGTTATTTTTGGAAGATCTGGACTAGTAGACACTAAAAGAGCATAATTTATAATAAAAAATATTATCCCAATCCAAAAACAACCTTAGTCTTTATATTCTATGAAATCACAGGTCAAAAGCTGCACAATAGCAGGTCAGCTGAATTGCAGGAGAAAAATTTAGGACAATCAACTAAATTTGTGCAAGATATTGGATCTAATCCATTTCTCAAGAAAAGTATCCTGAGATCAGAGTGGAGACAGTAATTTAGTTATTTGAGTTGTAGATATTTAATTTTGTCATTCATAATGCAGCAGTGCCATATTTAATAAAACTGAGAGCACATTAATTTTTCCTGATTAATACATTATTCCTCAGTGTTTGCCATGAAGAAATAAAAGACATACAGAAAACTTTCCTTTTTTCAATTATTTTTAGTGCTATTTTCTATCCTCAGGAATCCTGGGATGATACTCGCTGCATTTTAGGATTGAGAAAGTGAAAATATGAATGCTGCTCTTTGATCTCAATGAAGTTTGGGGCATTCAAAATCATTATTTTTGATTTATTTGATTGTAAAAGAAATGCCCCAAAGACCACTCTTTCCTTCACTGGCACTCGTATGTACCTCCTGACTATTATTACCTTTTGAAACTGAGATTGAATTTTTTAAATTTAAAACAAAAAAAAGTCAGTCAGAATATTGCAGAAGGAGAAGAAAAACTTTTATTCCATTTTTACCAGCAGCTGTAGGTTTCATGCAGTATTAGTGAGAAAAGAATTTAGATCTAAAAAGGTAATTCGGTTTCTTATTTCTCTTTTCTGTCACTTCCACTGAAGAAACAGACTTACAATAGGTCTTTGCTTGCTTAATGTTATTGCTAATTGCCCAGATGGGACTCTGAGAGACCATTAAGTGTCTATTGATTGTAATCAGCTTGCCTATGACAGATGAAGTCTGCTCTGGTACATTTTTTCTTCTTTTTTTTTTTTTACCCTGTCTGGTGCTGTAAATTGAGGTGTTTATGCTCTTGCTGACCATGACTTTCCTGCATTGACTCTAATACCTTTTTCCTACTCTCCAGGTTACTTTTTGTTATCCATACAATCTGAGTGTTGGATGGCAAGTGCTGTCCTGTGTGATTGGTGCATCTAACCCTGTGACCATTTCACTCCCCAGCATCCATGCTATGTGCTTGCTGGTATTTGCTGTTGCTGGCGTTCAACTGTTAAGAAATTGGATGGGTTTGAAAATACAGTTTTGTTGGAGTGCAGACTGCACCTCTGAGTACCCACACCACCTTTATGGGGTTTGGGGTCTGCTCTACTTTATTCCTAGGTAAAATATGACATTTAATGTTTTTCTTGAGAGCCATTATTGCTTTTGTGGATGAAAGTGTGGCAGTGTAGTTTGGTTGTTAGCTAACATGAATCTGAAACTGCTTAGCAGGTCATCCATGTTTTGCTTGAAAAGTGTGTTGTGATATCACTACCCCCGGGAGGGTAAAAGGTCTGCTCAGCTTCCCTCTGGTTGGAAACCTGAATCTCGGGTCAGTGTTCAGTACATTGTCCAACAACTAAAGAAATTGCTGTGTTAAAAAGAAAAGTTGTCTACAAATAAAGAGGAGGAAGGAGCTGGGGAAAGGTATGGTTTCAAGAGCATAGGAAGTGGTAGGACTGAGTGGAAAATTAAAATAAGAAACACTGTAGGAAGAACAGATGCAGAGGCAAAAATGAAGATAAAATTACCCTCTGGAAATGAAAACAAAGGCAGTGACAAAAGAGAAATAGAAAAGGAAGTCCAGAGTTATAAAATGAGTAAAAATAGATGTGATAATGGAGGTGAGGAAAAAGGTAGTGCTTCCCAGTAGCTCCTGTGCCTCCTTTGGCCAGGCTCTATGGGCTTCCCACCACTGTGACTGAGTGGAATGGAACTTTGTGCAAGTGAAGGGAAAGGCTGGAGCCCAGTAGCACATATGAAAACAAGGCTCCCTGGTCTGCAATGTGATAACTGTGGCAAAAATCTGCAGGAAATGCTGTTTTATAATGACAGGTCAATGAAATTGCCATAACTGGTAAATGTGTCATGCTGATCACTCGTGCTCTGACCACTGTCCGTCCATTGGCATCATGTTTTGTTGCTTCCCCTTATTCACAACTGTTAATTTTCCTTCTGGTCTGTTCAAATCCTAGTTTGATGATCCTGAACATGCCTCGTGTAAACCTCATCCTTTTCTGGCCATTTCCTCAAGAGAGACAACTGCCTGCCCCGCAGCCCCCTTTTGTTTTCAATGCACTTGAAAAATTGTTGTAACACATTGAGCTGCAAGATCAGGTTTCATCCTGGTTCAGGGGCCTGCACGGGCTCTCGTGAGATGCTTCATTGATTCAAAGCACTTACAGTGACCTACTGGACTCTGTGTAATATAAGGTCTGTCTGTGTGGAGGAAATGTTCCATCTGTGCGTGCTGTCCTGCAAACAGCTCGTCCGTGCCAAGGTCAATGCCGGCAGCTCAGCCTGCAAAGCTCTTGCTCGAAGGCCTTGTTGTATGATGCTGTCTCTGGAGTTGTACAAGGAGTGGGCTCAAGTAGCTGTGTGTGGGACGTGCAGAAAGCATGGAGCACATGTTAATACCTCTCAGCCAAAGGGCACAGAGGACTGGAGGTAGATCTGTATTTTTACAGCTGAGTGGTTCAAATTTTGCTCTTAACTCAAGGACCATCCTTATCTTCATAATGGCATTAACTTAGGCCTAAATTTGGCCTCAGATGCATGGTAAAGCAGAGTCCAGGATCTTCCTTCAAGAGTTGGGTTGGAAATAAGTTATGTAAAAATAATGGCCATTGTTCAGCAAGAATCCAGCATGACTGGGTGAGCGCCACTTTATGCATCGGTCGAGTCTGAGCCGTGGACCTGCTGACTCCTGACAGAGGACACATTTCCCAGTGCCAGACACAAATAGTTCCCTTGGGCTGCTCAGGGACCCAGTGCAAGGTGTGGGCTCTGCCTCCTGCAGCGAGGCAGGCCCGCTGCCCCCTCTCCTGAACGTGGCTGCTGGGATACCCAGGTTTAGATGCGAACAGAAGCTCTTTGCACGCCTCCTCTGCAGTCCCCCAAAGGGAAGGAGCACATCCACCATCTGCCCAGCACAGGTGTGGGTCCCTGTGCAAACGCCCTGCACAACCCGGTGGAGCTCACACACTGCTGGGATTGTTCTGCCAGGCTGCCTTGCTCCGGTGCACAGCTGCAGGGAGATGGCCATCTGCAAGAGCAGAGCTGCTGCAGCGGGGCACGGGCAGACCTTTGGCTTAAGTAGCAGCCATTCAAGAGCTGACATGAACTAATTTATGAGAAATTGCTTTTAGCAGGTGCTAACCTGTCTCGACCACGGATAATAGGATAGTTGCTATTGGGAATCAAACCAAAGAGCCATAAAACCTGAATATCATTATGCAGCTTGCTAGAGAGCACAGCTGTTGTACTGTCATCATTTCTCTCCACCAAAGACACACCGATTCCTGCTGAATTCTGACCAAATAAATGCCAGGAATTAGAGTCACACAAAGAGTAGCAATTGCCACTTCAGTATTATTAATTTCTCTGTGTGTGCTCATGTTTGTCTGGCTGCTGCATTACTGTATGTTCCTGACACCTACTGCAAATCTGTTCTTTGCTTACTCCTTCGCTTCTATTTCTCTGCTAGAGTTAAAGCAAGAAGTGAGTACTTTTTCTCCCTCAATCTCATCATATACGTCACTAATAGGACTTTTCAAAACTTTGTCAGTCACCTTCTGTAACAGCCTGAGGAATACTGTAGGGACAGCTCTAGTAGCTGGATACAGGATATTGTATTTCTTAGTTTGTCCAGTTGAGTAATTGCCTGGAGTAGCTTTGTGGACTTGCACAACTGTTACTCGGAAGGAAGAGAAAAGCCAGTTGGGGAATCAAAATGTTTCTAGGGTGACTTAGAGAAGAATCAGGTTAAAATCAACAGGTCAGGGCTTGATTTGAGATCATAAATTAGGTGCCTGGAGATAATTTGTTGGGAGGAACAAGGTTCAGCATATTGAAATAATTTGAAAAATCCCACTGTTTATCATTGCACCATTTTTCACCATTAAAATGAAATGTCCCTCCTGCTTTTTGTGTTTAATGTGTTATAGCTGCAAGATACTTTTGAAGGAAAGGGTGAGAATCAAAACTATTAAACTCTCCCCTTGTCTCTCTTATTCTGGAGAAGGCATTCCTGGAGGTGATACTCTTCGATAGTAATACAGGGCTGGATCAGTGAGCTCAGTTCTCACCCTGGAACTCATCTGTCTGCATCAGGTAGCAGTGGGGAGCTGAGCCTGGAGAGGAGCTCATTTGGGCAGCAGCCTGCGTGACGAGTGGTGAATCCGCTCATCAGTCTGGCATCTTTCACCAACACCAAATTTGCTTTAAGGATAAAAAAAAATGAAGCCAGAATGTGGTTGAGAGTGAACATATGTTGGAAGTTCAGCTTAGGTAATACAATAAGCTCTTCAAGAGTGGATTCTCTTTCTTCTCAATGTAAATAAATACTCATGATAGCCCCAGACATATTAATTTTCTTGTGATTCTCCTCCTTCCTTATTGGAGGTGGTGTCCCATGTGTTATTGATGTGGGCTCATTTGTGAGACTGTGCTCTTGTCCATATGTGCAAGTCACTTAATAAGATGAGAAGCAATGTGTAAAATAACAAGAGTGTTGATGTAAAGTTCTCAAATGGCCAGCACTGGGATTAATAGTTAATGGCCTATTGACACAGAATATTTATTGATGAGCAACACAGGGTTCCAGTAACACCAATACAGGTTTGTTTTGGAAGGCTGCATCCTTTTTTAAAAAAACAAAACAAAAAAATCATAATTTAATTAGTAAAATGTGTTTTATTGGTGTCTGTTACAGATTCTCTTACTATGGTTGTGAGGAAGTGTTCCCTTTGAAAGAAACAATTTGAGGTAAAGAAAGACCCTCTAAAATCACAGTAGATTTTTTGAAAGGCCTTATGAGATTATTATGGCTAACATCTCTTTCAGAAATGCTTGGTAAGATAATTAAGAGGAAAATCAAATTTGTGCTTTAGGGTATAAATTGATCAAAAAAATCTTTCCCATGCACAGCTGTCTAGTTAAGTATTCAAAATGCAAATGCATGTATGTGTGAGTGAGTGTGATTTCCCCTTCCTTGGAAACATTGGTAAGGGGAAGCAGCAGAGTGGACAAACACCATCCTCACCCTGTGTCACCAGGGAGGGGAACAGCCCTGACCTAGCAGAGGCAGGGGTCAGATGGAGCAGCACCAGGCTGTGCTGCCTGTTTGGAGGAGGAGAAGGGATTACCTCTGCCCTAGGTTCCTCCTAATCAGAGTCTGGTTGTTGGGAACGTGTGGTGACCCAGTGCATGTGCTGTGGGTCCTTAAGACACTGGGATGAATCAGTGGTGCTTCAGTGTGGCCAAATTCAGGTGTGGACTAAGAATGGCTTTGCTCAGGAAAAGAAACCAAAATACCCTGTGCCTGTATAGGACAGCATCAGTTCAATGTCAGATCTGCTCTGCTACTGCCAGTGTCACTGTGCTGAGCTGTGCTCCCAATGCAGGTGTATGGAGCCAGGGGCTGCCCCTGCTCCAGACATCTCAGCTCTCCTGAGTACCAGCACACCAGAATTGCTGAGAACACCACGTGAGTTAGAAACAACTGAGCTTGACTCTGCTCCCAAACTGGAGACTAAACTAATGATGTTTTTATGGTAAATGAGCAGACTTAATGAAAGAATCTGGAGCAAATGGGTGAAGTTTTAGAATAACTCTTCCAAGATCAACAATTATTTGGGGAAATTGTTAATAGCAGTACACTTCACACAAAACTTCACAGAAAAATGACCCCAGGATAAGTAGTCAGTGGAGTTACTGACTCCAGAACTACCTCGGTGTAACCAAGGGAGCTTCGCCTGTCTGAAGGCATAGTGCTCCACAGACTGCAGGGGGCTTACAGCAAATGGGATGTGAAAGCTCAATGAAAAGCCAGCTCCTGCCCACATTGCTCCGTGGGTGACGGTCAGGACTGCAGCAATGTGTACTTGGTAGTCCCTTCATGGTCACTTCAATAGATACAAACTCATTATCTTTACATTCCATGTATAGTATTTCCTGACTGATTTCTACAGGTTAGATGTACTATTGTTTTAAGGGAAACAAAAATTAAAAAGATGGTGGAATAAGATAAAGTGCAGTTGGAAGAGTGTGCTGGCACACGGACATAGGCAGGAATGCCAGTATGGATATATACCTGCATGGATGTAGAAGCAAATATAACCTTATAGAGCTAGATATGCAGGTGCTAGCAGAAACACACCTACACATACACAGATTTTATAAATCCACAAACATCTATACATACACCTATGTGACAATCTTTATAAATCTCTGATAAATGCACATTCCTGCTCACAGGCAAAAAGGCAGGTGCCCATGCTCTGCTACATGTGTGCACAGACATGTACACAGATGCCACCTGTAATTTTAGACCAGCTAACACATGCACACACACATCTGTTGGTGGGCACTGGGCAAAATGGGTATCAATGAACTGACCTCTAAGACTGAGCAAGTGAATTGAAACCTAGAAGAAGCAAGGCTGGGGCTTTTAATGAAGTGAATGAGAAATGAAAAAAGAGAGATTGAAAGTGCCTGGTGCTGTGATACATAATTGATGAGACTCCAAGTAGGGCTTCAGTGTCTGATAAATTATTAAACACTGACTCATTAGGGAAAGATTTCATTATAGGATAATTTAATTAAATGACAGGCAAAAAGAGGAAAGAGCTTTAAGGGACTTAGTCCTTCTGTTTTTTCCACTGTGACACTGATGATTTAAAGAGAGAGGAGCCAAGAAATGAACCTGGGGGTGGGGAAGTTGTTTACTGTGCACAAGAGGACTGATCCTCGGTTTCCCCAATGCTTACATTTTCATTTACCTGTTGAAAGTGGATGTGGGCTTTTGTTGTTCTAGTTTAAAGGCATTTTGCAGATACTTTTTCCAGGTGTAAAACGTTGCCCTCATTGCAGGGCAGCTGAGAACTGGCCCTGACAATGCTGTCCCAACTGGTGACAGAAATGAGATTAATGGTTGTGGTCCCTGAAGGATGCAGGGCTGGAGCTGCAGCTGAGGCCAGGCTTTGCTATGAGGGGCTCTGGTGGGGCCAGGACTGGGGTGACCCTGGTCAGTCCCTCACCAGCCCCTGCCAGCCACCTTGCTCTGGGGGACAGGACAGCACAAGAGAATGTTCAATCTCAATTTTCAATCTTGATGAGGCCAGAGGCCTTGAGCAGAGCCAGATCTCCATCATGAGCAAGGCAGAGGGTTTGGGTGCCAACACCAGCCCTAAGAACTGCCTTTGGCTGACCTCTGAACCTGTCCAGGGCACCTACGTGTTGTCTTTCAGGGGACATAAAATCTCTCTTAATACCAATGTACAAGCTTACAAGGAAGGCAGTGTACAAGACAAAGACCACTCATGTGTAGCTCATAGGTCACCAGCCCAGAGAACAGAAGAAAAAGGAAGAGCCAAGTCAACACTCCTCAGAACCTCAAGTGTGTTTGGATCCAAGGGCTTATTTTTTTTAATCTCCATTTAAAGAGAATGATCCATCTAGATCCCTGAAGACAGATTGAAGGGACACTGAGTCTTCTGGCAAATATCTGACAGCAGTGAGAGGGCTGTCCAAGGCAGCCCCAGTTCCCACCTTGTCTGGTCTGGGTGGAGGGGAGAGCTCCCAAAACCACCCTGCAGAAAGCAGAGGCAGGGAAAAGAGACCAAGTGTTTGACATCTTCCCATGACTGGATGGGAGACGTGTTTTCCTTTGAGGTTTTCATTTGACTTTTTCATCTTCAGGACAGAAATTTGCACAAAGAGCCAAGCGTTTTTTCTTCTCTTTTTCTACAGAGTTTATTGCTCCATCTTGATTAGGTCAGGATGTCGGAAGGGACAGTGGGAAGAAGGAGACGGGATGGTCAGGTCAGAGAGAGCCAAGAGACAGCAGCGACAGTGAACTGAGCAACCCAGAGGGATGTCCTTCTGCATCACTTCTGGTGAAGGTTGGTGACCCTCACTAACTTCTTACCCCTCCCCGTTTTTCTTAAACAATGTCTGAAACAAACATATCTGCAGACTTGTTGGGTTATTTGATTGCTTTGCTCAGGGCTGTGAGTGGGATGGTTGCCCAGCTGCTGTCTCTGCACAAAGAGGTTTTCAAGATGGAACAGACAAGGTCAGGTGCATCCAAACTGATAAATAAAACAAGAACTTGCAAAATGACAAGCATAGCAGAAGCAGAAAATCCTCATTTCCAAGCAGCTACATTTAGTATCTGTTTTACTTTGGAAGGATGCTTGCAGCTGTCTAACATTTGCTCAAGCCCTCAGTTTTGGGCCCCATTTCAATTCCTTCAGACTTTCCTAGAACCAGAGTATATCTGCAATGTAGGCTAAATTAAGGGTGAAGTTTTGCAAAAATTGTGAGATTACTGCAAAACCAACAACACTTTTTTTCCAGTACAATACAAAGATAAAAAGCACATGAAAATTATTTTTGATTGAAGGGATCTCTTGATCTCTTCACAGGAAAAGCAAGAAGAGGGAAGGAATGTTGAACACAAAGGTGATGAAGGCACATCCGGCTGTGCTAACAAAAGTGCAGCCAGCACTTTGGAGAAAGTGGCAATTTCCCCCTGTTCCACAGCTCTGTGACCCCTCCTGGAGTGAAATGCTGGTTCTGGGTTCCCCAGGTTAAGGTACCAATAAACTGGGGGGAGTCCGGTGAAGGATCACTAAGATAATCAGGAGAGTGGAGCAAGCAGCTGGGTGAGAGCTGCAAAAGGCTAACAGGGATCTTAATTGCTTCTAATTGCCAGGCACTTCATAGGGATTTCAATCTCCAAAGATATTTTGGGCTATCAGATCATTCTGCAATGCTCAGCTAGATGTCATTGTAAGTGTATGGTAAGTAGGAAAAATGATTTTGTCTTTTGTCATGAGAAGAGAGTTCTTCATAAATAGAGAATTGTACTTAACTGCAGTCATTTGCCAGCAGATTACCCACAGCTCCTCCCTATAAATGCTGATCTTTTGGGGTACCTGTTTACTGGTTGTGACAGGAAAACAGGAAATGACTGGGATTTTACTCTGGAATGCAACTCTGTGGTGAGTGTGGTCAGAAATTTGGGAAGTCCCCCAGAAATGCCAACTCTTTTATTATTGTTCAGAAAAGAGAGAGCCAAGGGGAAAAAAAAATCCTTTCAGACAAAGGAGGAATCTGACAACATCTGTCTCTTTAAAATCACCTATAATTGCCTGAGAGAAAGGAAACCAGTCCAAAAAGGACTTACGTGCACTTCGAGAAGAGATTATTCTGTCTGAGACTGATTGTGTCAGCTTTGGTTCAGAGACTCATTAGATCCTGGCACAAAGTTGTGAATATGCATGAAAGAAAAGACCTTTCCTAAGTCTTTTTCTGTAGAGAAAGCCAAAACAGGGCTATTTCAACTAAAAAAAAATATGCAAGAGATGACAGAAAGTATGAGTTCTTGGCTGTCTGACTGAGCCTCTTCAGGTTAGCATGGAAGCTGTTGCTCTGCTAAAATAAGGAGGCTCTAGAAAACTTGTGGCAGCCAGAAAGTCCATCAGATGTAATTGCTGGCTGGGCAGGACAAATGAAGTTCTGCAATTGTACCTGGACCTGCCTCACGGTTCAAAATTAAGGAATCTACTCTGGTAAGTCCCTTTAACTGGTGACCTGGGAAATGAAGCTTTGATGCTTAATTTCAACAGATAAGCAAGTAAAAAACCAATTAAGCAAAAATACAGTGGAATAGATTAAGCAGATCACAAAATTAACAGTAATTAATGTGTTCTGAGTTGTACTCTTGAAGTGCCTTGCAACAGCCTGATGTATGCTCATTGCTTCCCTTGATTGTGGGTATAGTTTGTTTGTGAAATACTGTGTTTAGTACCAGGTGGTTGGCACAGGAACAGCCTCCCTAGTTTCTGAAGAGCTCAGTCTTTAGCATTATATTTTCTTTCCAAGAGGTCCCTGAATGAATTCAAAATTGCCTTTCTGCAAAAATTCTTTGACAGTGTGTGAAGTAGAGAAGCCTCTTCCCCTTCCTTATAAAAGCTTTTACTCTGCTACTGCACACAAAATGTCTGTGATAAGAATGCAGATAGATGCTGTGGTCACACCTTCCTTCCTCTGACTGATAGTGAGCATCAGCTACTTCATTTCAGAAAGGATGGCACATGCTCACATTCCTATTGATGTCAGGAGTACTCTTCTGATTATTCTTACTTACTCTCATGGACAATTCTGGAAAGAAGACAATCAATTAAGCGGAATAATACTGTCTTAATAATGCGAATTAATGTTTTTGCATGACTGCCCAAATGCAGTGCTTGTTCTGTTCCAAGAATTCAGTAACAGAGCTATGCAGAACTCCTGAAATCTTCCAGGTTTATGCTGTGAATTTTGAACAGTTGAAGATTTAGAGGTTTGGCTTGGTTTGTACAGATGCTGCTCAGAAGAAGATTCTCTCTTTGGTCTGCAGAGGGAGCAGACAATTTTCTAAGGAAAAGTGTTTCTGAGGAGAGTTTTAGAAAATTTGAAGTCATATGTGGGTTGCCTGTCAACCGATGGATCAGCCTTTTCCTCTGGGATGAGGGAGCAAAGCAGTATGAAATGGGTAAAAGGGGAAAGAGATGAGGAGAAATACTTCCCCCATGTTACTCAGGTTTTACATACATGCACTTTGGGCTGTACATACATAT
The DNA here is from genome assembly GCA_013398125.1 of Aegotheles bennettii. NCBI lineage: Eukaryota > Metazoa > Chordata > Aves > Caprimulgiformes > Aegothelidae > Aegotheles > Aegotheles bennettii. Next base: position 987,336 of record VZRW01007582.1, on the reverse strand, counting down.
GATCAAGTTTTTTCTCTCATTCATCCCAGACTAAGTCTGGAGTGACTCTACTAGTGTTCACAGGCACCTTTTTGCCTCCAAACAAATCCTCCTTGTGTTTTTCAACCTTCTCAACTGAGGCTATTGTTGCAAGTCTTTGCACCACAGCTCAGTTGGGTCTTTAGGTACCGCTTCTGCAGCTTCTAGTGACAGAGAACTAACATTCATCCTGGCACTCCTTCCTAGGGCTCATCACTGCAGTGATGTTGGCATCACAGCTTGCAGAGTACATTTTTCCTGGCTGTGCTGATGATAGGGGATTACTGCAGCAGAGCTGGACTTGGCACTAGCTTCCAGAGCCAGGCTGGCAGGAGCACTGTGGTTGCAGACAGTCCTGCCAAGGGAGGTGGCACAGCTTCCAGAGCCACTAACCCCTTCTACCCTGTCACTGAACTGGGACTCACATGAAGGGGGTGATTTAGGAACCCGGTTCCCTGATGAAACTTATTTCAGGTATAAACGTCCTTCTCTTAGTGGGAGTGTCAGGATATTTCTCAATCCTTAACGGAAAAGGAGGAGAAAAGAGTTGGAATGGATGTAATGGAATAGCTTATCTATGCCCAGTTCCTGTTACTCCCACAGTTTCATTTGGTGATCTTTAGAAAACATGTAACCTCCTGCCTCAGTTTCTCCAAATATAAAATGTAGATGTCTCCCAGATGTGCTGTGAAACTTACTGGTCTAAAACTTGCCAGGGAATGAAAAGACTACCCTTTACAGCCATTGCATCTTCTGAGTCTCAAACTGCTTTGCAGACATTACATAGCCCCAAAGCCTTTAAGTCAGGCAAACAAGATTGATTCAAATGGTGCGAGCGTAGGACAGAGACATCCATCTCAACAGTACCATCATCTGATCTAAGTACTGGGTTCATGTTATTGAGGTTCCTTGGGGAGGGGAGGGTGGTGGGCTGCTAGCGCCTGGCAGTGTGTTTGGAGAACTGCCCAGAGCATCCTCCTCTGCTCGAGCAGCCTCACCAGCAAAGCTCTTCTGACTGCAGTGAGAAATGTCCACACCAAGTTGTGGAGGTGCTTGTTGTTGATGTTCTTCCCCAGAGCTGGCTGCCCTGCACCAAGGTTTAATAAATAGTTACTGCAAAGCCTTCAGAAACTTTTTGGGTGGAAGTCGTGGTTGCAGAGTAGTCTTTTAACCTTATTCTTCTTCTTTGTTATCATAATGATTGTTTTGAAAGATTTGACTTGCTGTTTTTCAAAGAGATTTTCTACCTGATATGCAGAAAACCACCCCGAGGGGGAGGAAGAACCCTCTCCAGTGAAAGGCTCCCAGTTACAGCCTAGAGCAGAGACAAGCCCCTCTTTTATTTTGCTAGTCTACCTTCTTTACGGGCTGATGACTCAAAAGGATTTAAAACCTCTCTGTCTCTCCATTTCAGAAGTAAAACATTGGGCTTGTTCTCTCACTGTGACCTGCAGGAAGTTTGGCACATTCCTTAAGTAAGATTGACCCCAAGTTCCTTTTTCTGATGTTTTTGGATTAAGCCAGACTTGGCATTCACGTGGGCTATGATACAGTCAGCATTCCCCAACTGTGATAGTTTGTCATGGGTCAGCACAAGTAAAAGTCTGTTCAGCAGAAGGTCGTGGTGCTGCAGCAGGACTTCCTGTAAATTAGTACTGAAATGTGTTAAAGCAAGAGGAGGGGAACATGTCTGAGTAGGCTGAAACCCTGTGGGTGCCACAGATAACCCCTGATGTGCTGCAGTACTCAAACATACTCAGAAAAGCATTACTAGCTGGTTTATGAACAGAATATCTGTTGGGTATTTCAGGCTGCCTCACCCACTGCACAACTTGCCCTTGTCCCACGCTGTATTTCTGTGACACAGGCTGATGTTTCCAGAGCTGGTGAGGCCAGCTAGACACTTCTTCCATTACTCACCTCAATTCTTCTCAAATGCCAACCATAGCTTTGTTGGTAACTGAAGCCAGACAGAGATGGAAGCCTGAAATAAATGCAGCCTGGAGTGCAGCAGGAGGCACTGCCGTCTCAGCAAGGGAAGATCGGAGGTCTGAGAGCTCATCTCTCTATAGACGAACCAGATAGGCGGTGTGTGAGACCCCGAGGAGTGTGTTTGTGGCACTACACTGGAGTCAGATAGTAAGCTTATATCTGTGGCTCTTAAAGCTTCCTTGGAGAGTACTTATCTATGTGTGTGTCTAATATCAGCATGGATAACTTCACAGCATCCTGCACTCCAGCTGACATGAACTATGATTTCTACATGTTCTTGCTGAATGTTGTTCTATCTATGGGTACTTTTTTTTTTCTTTTCCCTTTTTAAAGTTGCTTAAAAAGGCTGCAGGAGTATTCTGTGTTTCACTTATTTTCTGTCCATTGATATATCTCAGTTGAGAAATACAAAGCAATTGCAGGAACAGGCCTTTATAGCATGATGGTCAGGCTTGGGAATAGAATTTGTTTATTTTATTTTATTTAGAGTACTTGGAGCGCTTGCATCTTATCTGAGGAATGAGGAGTGCTGGATCTTTAATAAAGAAATTATCTCATCATTCATCACTGGAATAACTGTTGTTTTGGATTTACGAAATTCAAAGTTTAGAAACTCTGAGAAAAAGTTTAATTTATGGTATAGTTTCATTCCCTCTTCAGTGTTGCCTCTTCTTCCTGAAACCTTCCAGCACCTCCCATCCCAAAAGCACCTCCAAAGTAGACATACTAGTGTTGGTGATGACCAAGTTACGTAGATATACTCTGGTCAGCATCATATTGTAGGTGAAGCAGTCCAAGAGCTCATTTATTATAGTGTTTCAAGTGTTATTACTGTCAGTGGAAAATACTGAGTCTCTGACACAGCCTAATCTTGTCCCTGAGCAAAATCAAAAGCTCTGACAGTGACTAAGGAGATGAGAACAGAGTTACCTTTTTTTATAGACTTGTTGAGGCTGGGGGCAGGTCTGACAGTAAGTACAGCATAAGCTCTGCATTGGATGGCTGAAAGGATTTGTGCATTTAAACGCAGCATTAAGAGGAACCTTAAGCACTCACTTGCTGTGACCAGTTACAGTTGGCTGTCTCTGGGAGACTATGCCCTTCCAGGAGCCCTTCTTTTGCAGGCATCATGGTGGCATCATAAATAGCTTTCTTGCTGTGGCTTGCTGCATCTTAACCATTGCAAGGTGCCTTTTGTGAGTTTTGATTTATTTAAAAATAAATTTCCAGGATATGCCATATTTTATATGAAAAAAAAAACCAAACAGCAAAAGGAGTGGAAGGAGTAGAGTGAGATGAAAACTCTGAAACTCCAGAGACCTTTCGGTTACTTTTAACTGTCCTAAGTATCAAAGCCCAGTTTTTCACCCTTCATCAGGTATTACAGTCCAGATGTATTTATTGGTGGTGATTCTCCAGCTGAGCAAAACTTCACTGTTGGTAGCACTTGAGAAAGTCAGTGAAAGACTAAATGCAGAGCTGACTTTGGTAGACAGAGTTCAGACCATAGCCAAGAAAGCTGCTTTCTGGCTTCAAATATTTTCCAACCCCCTCTGTAGTCAGAGACTTACCAGATCCCCATTTAACTTCATAAATTATTGTATGTAACACCTGAAATAAAATGTAGACATGACTTTGTCTTTAAGCAGGGAGTCAGGTTTAAAATTATGGCACCTAAGAGCCAAGGGAAATTTTCTAGGTGCTAAATTTGGCTCCAGAGCTGCCATTTCCCAGCACAGTAGAATAGTTCACCCCAATCCAAGAGGTCACAGCAAAGCATGAATGAAGGTGTTAATGTAAAACCCCAAATCCACAGACTCCTTGATTTATGGAGTCGCCTTTGCTTTCTAGGAATGAAAAACAAGATTCATTGAAGATGAGGATGGAAAAATAGATTTCATGTCACAAGACTTAGATTTGCTTTTGCCACTGATAGTTCAGGATACTGCATATGAGCTGTGGTCTGTGGAGCCTCCATGGGTTGTGGCCCTGGCAGGGACTCTGCTAGGCAGGGAGCAAGGAGAAGGAGAGGCTAGTGAGACTGTGCATATGTGTATATGCTAACAGAAGCACATGAACCTCTATGGAGCAAAAATGAATGGTGTAAAACCTTGTTGTTGTTGTCCTCTGGGACTAAGCTGCTCTTGTTCTCAGCCTCCTCCTTAGCTACACAGATCCAGGAGGTATGCTTGTAGCTATGGCAGGGCAGGCGTACCTGCAGCTATTGGGATCTCCAGCTGGTGAAAAACCCCAGGCATGAACTTTCTGAAAGGGAGGGTCAGTGCAGGGGGAAGGAGGGAGGGTTAATGTCACAGCTCCTCCTTCCCACATCAGCATCACCCATATGCTGGGTGCTTTATGTTACAGGATGGGAAGAATTTGTGTCACTCCAAGGTCTCTCCCCATCAGTCATATTCAAACCATTGCAGTCTCTACTCCTGAAGGTCTTTACCTACTGAAAGGCTCTGCTGATCCTGAAATAAGATAGAGAATTGGGAAAACACAGAAGAAAGCCTTCATTTGAATCAGGGCAGAGTGGGTCAACAGCATATCAACGCGTGTCTGCTATTGCATAGGGATGAGTCCTCTGCATCTCCCCAGATAGCACCATGATTCCGTGGAGCTGCTGTAACTATGCAAAATCCTGAAGTTCTGACCTCAGCAACAATGAAAAAAAAGTGACAGAAAGAGTTTTCCTCCAACAGATCCTCCTCTGCCCTTGATATCCGTGAGCTATAGTGGGTGACCGCAGTGTGAAGGTAAACCTTGCATTGACATGGAGAGTGATGAATAGTTTCTATCCTGAAATACAATCTCCAAAATTGATTGCACCGTCACAGTAAATCCATTACTGGAGCAACCCATTTTGCCAATACCACATTTCAATAATTTATTTTAGAATAAAGGGCTTTTTAAAGTATCAGATGAAATTAAGACCAGTTCTTTGATATCTGTAAATACTGGAAGCCCTGCTTCAGATGGAAGTGTCATAGATACTTCCTGAAAGCAAAATTATATTTAATATAGATAACAGGCTAAAGAAGGGGGAAGGGCTAAGGGGAAGGGGAGTAATCTCATTAAATGGATGCACCTCCCTGTTTGGGAATGACCAGTTCTGTGGGTTTTATGTAGGCAGAATGCTCAATGGCTTGCATTTTGAAAATCTGCATAATAGTAATTAATAATTGTAGAGACCGGGAGTTCTGTCAGTCATGTCTTTGCTCCAGTGTTCAGACAGGCCAGTGTGCTTTTATTCAGCATTTTATTTGGCATATACGAACACCCAAAGTGAATCGGGCCAGAAGCCCATCCAGCCTTGCACCCTGTCTTTACCAAGGCTAGTGATGGGTAAATGTAAGACAACAGGAGCAACCTCATGTGTCCTGTCACAGCACCTGGTAAGCTAAGCTGGAGGGACTTTCACTGAGGTGCCTTGGTAGACATCTTTATTTCTTTTACACCTAGAAGTGTATGAAAATCAGAACATTAAATAAGTGTGAAGTCAAAAGGAAGACATGCTGTTCACAGTAGTCAGCAAGGAAAATTAGCATTGGTATCACCTTCCTAACTCTCCTTGATAAGGTTTTGAGTTCTACAGTTATCTATAGACCTGGTTATTTAGCTTTAGTCTGATCTGTGGGTAGCTCTTAGGAGTCTATGTATTTCTCAAGAAAGTGTCATCTACAAACCCACTAGGTTTGCAGGAAACAGAAGTTGCTTTCTGGTACTACACGCATATGCATGTGTGTGTTGACCTGGATGGAGTAGCCCAGTGCCTACAACAGTGTTGAACAGCATCATGTGAGCCCAGACATCAGAGGTGGAAAGCCTGGGCAGTCCATTTTGACTGTCTCTGGTGGTGTCTTCCAGGATTTTCCCCTTAGTAACTCATCACTGAGTTACTGGGAACTGAAAAAGGTAAAAATGAGACAATATGCTTCATTTACGGGTGACTTTTCTCTTCCTTTGACTGTTTTCAGAAGCAATGTTCTCTCCTAGTCGATGAAAGGATGATTTGTAGAGCTTTGTGACTTTTGCTATAGGACTTATTTTATTTGAGGTAACCAATCTAAAAGGAGCAGCAGCACACATGTCAGTGCCCTTGCCTCCTGTCTTTGGCTGCAAACACTACTGCAAAATAAATTCACAGACTGCTCAAAATAAGCTTTTGCTTTTGATGAGACTGACCATTTTTAACAATTGGTCTCTGGTTATGGCATGACACATGAACCAGATGTTGTGCTTATAGCCACGGCTATTGCCCTGCACTACAGCTGGGCTCTGTGTTGCACCTCCTCTCCCAGCAGAGCAGCGCTGACCTGTTGTAAAGCAGACAGGGCTGGTTTTAAGGCAGTTGGAGGTTTCTGTGTTCACTGTGTGATGCTCTGCAGCTATCAGAGCACTGAGAAATGGGATCTGGGTTTAGGAAGCTGAAAGAAGGGAAAATGCAAGGCAGGGGTATATCCCCATATTTAATAAGCATGTAACATTTTATCACCCGTCTTCTGCCTATTTACAATACAAATAAAATGAGCTGCCTCTGGTGTGACATTCCTTGCATTTTTACATCAGCTTAACCCTGGAAAAGCTTAATCCTGGTTTAATGGTCTTTTAATAGAAGTGGTCAGTAGTTTGGTAAATGTTTAAGTGACAGGTTGACAGACGTGGAGTTAACACTTTAATCCTGGCTGCAGGCCAAATGGCTACCAAGCTGGTTTTTCTTTAAACCTGAGAGTGGGGCATTTGTTTCCAAGTCAGCCTCAGGTTAGAAGTGGTGGCTTAGGCAGCAAAGTTTGCTTTGAATGTTTACAGGAGAGAAATGGCTGTTGCACTGGGTTATCAAGAGGTACCTTTAGGTGGTGTGAAGGATTTCTATCCCAGAATTTGACAGACAATTTCCTTTTCCACTGCAGCATGCAATAACGTTATTGCAGGTGGGTCTGAAAGATCTGCAGAAAGATTGTCTTTCTCTTAAATCGTATAAACTTTCTCTGTAAGTGGTTGCTATAATATAGAACCATAGAATCATTTAGGTTGGAAAAGACCCTTAAGATCATAGAGTCCAGCCATAAACCTAACGCTGCCAACTCTACCACTAAACCGTGTTCCTAAGGACCACATCTACACTATCAAGAATTCCAGAAGCAAAGTATTGGATGGAAATTTCTCAGAATAAGCAGGTACTTATAAATGTTGTAAAGAACTGTGTCTTGATCCACTGTACATCTTGGATGAATTTCTCACAAAATCAAGCATGGGTTTAGAGCTGAGCTTTTGTGATAAGATCTGGACTATAGAGCTGATGCGTTTGTATTCCAGATGTGTTCGTCTCCGTGAACCACACTGACTCCTGAGCCAGCTCCTTCCCCAGCTCTGGCAGTGCACAGCTGGTGCCTGTCCGTACACATCCCTCCCCGGCTGTGCTGGTGCAGGAAGAGCACATCACAGCTCAAGTAGCTGAGGACCAAAGTGAAACAATAGTTAAAGAAAGAGACCTCTGCCTTGGGCCGCCTGTGAATCCTGTGCAGTTCTTGGAAGAAAGAGCAACATGCTGGGATCCTATAAGCATCATTTGATTTAATGCATTTCTTACGTCAGTAGTTCTCTGAAAAGGACTGAAACAATTTATTTTATGATCCAGACCATATTTTGCTTAGGCCAATCTGTTAAACAGTAAGTTTTAATTTTATGGGAACAGTCTTTCTTCCTTTATGGAGGAGGGGTTTAACAGATTCATTGCTTGCTACCAGGTTACATGGGAGGTAGTGAGTTAGTATGAACAGACAGCTTGAATGTATTTCAACTAGTAAAAAAACTTTATACTTTTAAAATTTAAACCCCATACTTTTAGCTAAGCTTTTTTGTCCCCTTCATTTTGGAATTTACCCTGCTAAGGGTTATATGTTCAGCGTGTGTGTGTATGTTCAAATAAATGTCTGTGTATAAAGTATATTCAGCTTGGAATGACCTATTCACAGAGGGGTAGATTAGAAAAAAGTCTCTCCCAGTGATTGACAGTTGCACTCAGACCATGAGGATTATGGGGGATCAATGAGGATTATCTCATTTACTTTCATTAACCCTTGAGTTTACTTTGCCGGTTTTCTTCCACATGCCTCTCAACTGAACGTTAACAGTTTCTTTTAACAGTCAACTTTGCTGCCAGAGTCAAAGGCTGATTTTTAAAGATATGTTTTAGTGCTCTAAAGTGGTTAATGATAGCGAGATATTTAATGCTAAATGTCAGTAAGAACTGATGTCTTGCACTACTATAAAAAACTTGTTACAGAATTTATCCATTTTATCTTTTATTCAATGGAAACAGAAATTAGAGTCCTATGGACATTTTCTTCCTAACATGCCACAATTTCTTTATAAGAACATTTGAGGTAAAATTGAATAGAAAATTCAGTTCCTTTCCCCTGTGGCGAGCAGTTCAATACCTGTCTACTTAGCTTTGGTACTTTCACACATTATGTGTTGTAAAAAATTCCTGTTGGTGTTCAGGCTACATATCTAACTCCTGCTGGGGAGAGATACTGGTCTGAGACCTTAGGGAGCTGAAATTAAAACATAGGTAGAGGAAACAGTCCTTGGAGGACCCTGCTTTGTCCTCAGCCTTTTTGTGGGGTTGCTAACAGGTGCCAATTTGTACCAGCAAGATGGTAGTTTTATTTATGCTGATGTGTATTCAGCATCCTCAGGAGAATAGTTATCCATTGTATCACCATTGACAAAGTCAGGTCAAATTCTGGTAGTTTTAAAAGCATGGAATGAGAAGTTTGGTGAAGGTGCTGGTTTTGCATTCAGAATCCTCTTGGCAGGAAATAGTCCTTCAAGTCTGAGTGAAGGACTAAGATTTATCACAATTTTTCTGATTCCAAATGTATGGTGTATGAATAACCTCCTGCTTTATTTCCATCCCTTCTCTCCCAAGGCCAAGGACAAAACAAAGATGCTACATGAAATGTGAAACCCTCTGGTATCTTGGAAGAAATTAGTTTCTTTGCTGGTGCTTGTGTAGCACAGTTGCTTTTGTGACTGCATATTACATATGTAATGCTAATGACAAATCATGGAGGGAAAGCTACTTAATCCCACTCTTGCTCCCATGTGACTCTTCTAGGGGAATGTCCAGTTTTTGAATATGTGGAACTAAATGCTGACTGGATATGTATATCCACAAAGGCTGAGCTCAGCTCAGAATCCCCTGGATTAAAGGCTGGATATAATTTTCATTTTCATGCGTTGCACAACTGTCTACTGTATTTCAAATCTTGTGTTATACAACTGCAGATCATGAGTGAAAGATATGGCTGGATGTGTCCAGACAGATGCTGTGCCACTGAAAAAATGGCTTTGACATCTGAAGATCAAGTTATAGGCTTTTTAAAAATTTTTTTACAAGTCTTAAAAAAATCAGTTACATGTAAGTAAGTAGAAGCTCAACATCGGATTTGGGTGTGCAAATTTACACAGTTCTAAAATGCTCTTATAAAGTACAAACAGCATGTCAGTGATGCTAAGGGAAGTGTGTATTAAAATTTATGTTAGTAAGTTATTCGATAAAGATAAAAAGATTTGATTAAAGATAAAGTTAATTGAAGATAAAATTAATATTTCTGATTAATTTAAAATGGTAAGTAATATGAACAGTAACTTTTTGGTTTTAAGAGAATCTGATTAACTAACTTTCCAGGAAGGTCTTTCACAGAACCTCCTTCTGTGTACTCAGGATATGACTAGACCTCCAAGAATGAATGATGAGAAGCAATTCTTAGTGTCATGGAAGCTACTGAAACCAATAAAAGATCTTTACTTGAAGTTCAACAGCATAAGTAGTTGTGTGCAGATTGATGGCCCTAGGAAGTTTTCTGGTAAAACAAAGAAGATCCTTCCAGGCAGACACGTTGCTTTGTAGTATTATGCAAAATTGTTTCTAAAATATGAATATATAATATGGTCCTGTCAAATATACCCCCAAAAAATCACTGGAAAATCATGGTTAGCCACTTTGCGTGTCCTTTGCCAATGTAGAATTGTGCAGGCAGACATGGAATTTCCAGACTGTAGGAATCAGCATGCACAAGAATAATCTTATTTTTAAAAATCAGCTTTCTATTTCCATACTCATCTCCAGTCTTCTGATTTTATTTTTTTAATTATATTTGAAAGCAATTGCTTTCTTTGCTGTATTCTTTGGTGTTTCAAATGTTTCCAGCTGGAATTTGCCACTATCTTTATCTAAGAATTTAGCTGCAATCTGCCAGGGCACGTCCTTTGGTTAAACAAATAAACCCAGAAATATTTGGGAGTGAAGGAACATCAGATGTCAAAGGTAGCTTCATGCTCTTGAGAAACTTTTTGTGAGGTGCCTTAAGCTGCCTAAAATAGGAGTGTGTCCTGTCAGAAGGAGGATGTCAGCAGAGATTCTAATGAGCGCAGGTGCCTATGACTCCTCCTTAGTTAGGAAATGAAGAAACACAACAAAACGAAACCATTTGCTGCTTTAGCAACTCATCCTAAGTGCAAGAAGTAGAGATTTCCTTCAGGTTACACAGTTACTAACTCTCCAGTCAACCAATTAGTGCCAGACAAGGCAGTGACATCTGGATTTGGTTAGTGGAGCATTAGCTGTTCATTGGGATGTTTTGACTGAACTCTTCAATGGGATTTATTGTACTTTATAGTTGTTTATTTTACAATCAGAGTCAGTCTTTAAGTCAAGATTGCTGCTTCAGCCCCTTCTGAGCAAAAAGAAACACAAAGAAAGAGTCTCCTCTGACTCTTAGGTAGAGAGGGTTTCTCAGCAATTATACACAGGCTTAAAACACTGCAGGGCAGACAAAGTCAACAGCGAGCGCTCAGCCCATGCTGGTGAGCAGCTTGAGGGTGACAAGAGGATGAGGCTTGGTGACAGCAGGGCAGGTACGGCTGGAAATACATTTGGTGCTTCTTGCTTTAAAAATGAAGGTTATTCATTTGAAGCTGTGAAAAAATGCAAGAATTCCCTGCATTTTAGGGATTAGTCTAGCAGAAGCATGAGGAATGAGTATTTGGTGCTGTGCTAGCACCTCACTGACCTGCAGGCCATGCACCTTGGAGAGATGAACACCAGTATCTGCAAACCGCCCGTGTCTCATCTGCTGAGGTGGCTTCCAAGGAAGTGTGTCTTGCTAGTGAGATGATGTTTTCGTCATGGGATTATTTTTGGGGGATTGGAATGAATTCTGAAAGGGCACTTTTTTTTGCTAGGGCCAGGAACTGTCCGGCACCTGGACTGCACGTAGTGATTACAACCACAGCACAAATTCACTTGACCTGAAGGAAAAAAGCTCCCTCTAACTTTTCACCTCACTGTGTGGAACTGACCGTGGAAGTGCTTCTCAAAAGTACGTGTGTAGAGAGCAGGCTGGTTATTCCTTATGCATTGTAGCCTGAGTTGCACCGAGGGCTTTAGGTGCCTAATTTCAGAGTGGTTTGGGGAAAAAAGGTCATGCACAGGCTCCAGTCAGGAGGTGGGAAGAGAAGATAGTCTGCAGCTCCTGGCCCTGGGAGACAACTTCCATGTGGAGCTCTGCACTTCTCCTCATTCCCTGCACTGTCACACTGAAGCATGTTCACAGAATCAGAGCATGGTGGGGGTGGGAAGGGCCCTCTAGAGATCATCCCCTCCACCCCCCCTGCCAAAGCAGGGTCACCCAGACCAGGTGGCACAGGCAGGTTTTGAATGTCCTCAGAGAAGGAGACTTCATAGCCTCTCTGGGCAGTCTGTCCCACTGCTCTGGCACCCTCAAGGGAAAGAAGTATTTTCATGTTTAAATGGAACTTCCTGTGTTCCAGTTTGTGTCCATTGCCCCTTGTCCTGTCACTGAGCACCACTGAGAAGATCCTGGCCCCATCTTCATGACATCCACCTTGTAGATATTTATAAATGTTGATAAGATCCCCTCTCGGTCTTCTCCAGGCTGAACAGCCCCAGGTCTCTCAGCCTTTAAAGATTGGTGGCACTTGGCTCAGCTGGCCAGATGGGTAAGCACTCGTGCTCTCCTGGGGATGCTGGGGGCAGGCAAAGGCCCACCCAGCTGCCTGGGTTTAGGGGCCCAAGCACAGGAGGCTTTCCCGACATGAAAATTGTTTTCTCTGACACACACCTGGTATTCCTCAAAATCCCAGCCCCGTACCTCATTGCCTGGCCATAAAATAGCTATGTGCAATGGAAGAGGGATCAGACAGTGTCCTCCAGCCTACACAAACAGCCCTAAGTCTGGTGCTTCCCAAGAAGAAGTCGGTGTGCAGGTGAGGTGTCCCACATTGCTAATGGATCGAGCAGCAGGTCCTCTGTAAAACTCCCCCTGGCTGCCGTGGCCAGCCCGCAGACCTCCGCTGACGCTTCCCCTCTTTAGGCAAACCCCAGGAACTGTGTCAGTCTCGTTCAGCTCCACTTGGCAGACCTTCAGCCTCATTCATTAAACCTCTGGCCAAAAACCGTGCAGGCTCACCACGGCTACCTCTTTTATTACCCTGCTCTACATAATCTGTAATTTTTTTTATATTATCTGGACTGAAGTCCAGTAAAACTGCATGTTTCTACACTGGCCTCATTTCAGTTCCTAATCCTCACTGTATAGAAAGGTAGGATTGCTTTTTTTTCCCCCTCTTTTTTTTTCTTTATCAGTGTTCCCTTTGGGTCTGCATTGAGCTGCTTCAGTGATACTCAGTCAAGATTAAATATTTTGCACTTAACATAATTTCTGCTACATTTTTTCCTATTTATCCTAAGCAGAAGTGTAACTCACAGAGGAATACATCCTCAAATCATACTTCAGCAGCAGCCTAGCTGTTCTGAAATGAAAATGACTTTGAGCACACAAATGGAAAAACCCAACGCCATCTGAGAGCAGGTATTAAGACTTGACACATTACCAAATGTGTCAAAAAAATAACGAAGGACCGAGAGTCCTGGGGGCATCGCATTGGCATTCAAAATTGGGTAATAGATAGGACGTTTGTTTTTCACTCACCACTTCGCTGGTAGTTGTTGGTTTTATACCACAAATTTGATCATATGGAGCACACAGAATTTGACCTCTCCTTCCCTTACCTCCAACCACTTGCACATGCTGTTCCAGCGTGTTGGCATTTGGGACTGATGCTAAGAGAGACCACATGGAGTGTTTCAGATTATAGGCAAGGGAGGTGATCTTAATTCGTTCTGATGTGCTCGTGCTTTCTATGTGTGTCTGTAATGTCATCAAGAGCTTCTGAGGGAAACTGCTAACCTTGCAGCCTGTCATTTTTAATGGTGGGAATAACAAGTAAAATCACCTAATTTGCTATGAATGTGAAGTGGCAAATTAAAAATGCCTGTGTCATCACATTTGTCTGGAGGTATTTCCTGACCAAACAAAGGCCCAACTAATAAAGCCTATTCCAGATTTTCACTAAATAATGTGGGTTGTTACATAATAAAGTCTCCGTGCTCCTGGCCCCGCTAAAATCCATGGGGAAACCTCTGCAGCTTGACTGTTTGAGAGGCAGAAAGTATCTGGGCTTATTAGGCCTTCATGCATGGAGGAGGTGTATGTACAGTGCAAATTTTATAGATTTGTCTTGGCCAGACTTTTGCCATTGCTGTGTCGTGCTGATGGCTGCCAGGGTTTGGAAATCAGCACAGTGCGTGCTACAAGGAAAACTTTTGTCCCCTGGATTCCTCCCCCCCCTATATATAAGCCAAAACTCTTTATATTTTGAACTAAATATTTAAATGCTCTGTTATTCAGACAAATGAGAACATGATCTTGGGCCTGAGCTGTGGAATTAATGTCAATACACTGGAATATTTTAACTGACCTAATGTGTGTTCGTTGGGATTATGCCAATCGTCAGGTATGTTTGCACACATGAGAAAATTCTTTGCTTTCACCAGAGTGGCTGGGAAATCTGCTGGTCAGACTACCAGAGGCTTTAACTCTGAGCCTCTGGTGGGCTGGGGAGCTGACCTGGGGACACCGAGGTCGTTCTCATTTGGACTTTGAAAAAGATGTTTGGCATTTCCTTTATCCTGTCTTCCTCACTAACAATAATCAGACTAAACCCCACAGAGGTTATTGTGCTCTTTGTATCATTCATTTTCATATTTTTTTCATAAAAGACTCTATAATTTACATGATTCTATAATTTACTAATTTTCTAAAAGATTCTATAATTTACATGAAACCATCCCACAGTTTGCCTCATGCCATGCACCTGTGCTATCAGAGGGTGTGGATTTGCCAAACAGAGAACCAATTTACTGTAATATAAAATAGATATTTGTCCACAGCATGACCCCACCAGGAACTGCTCCTTGTAAAACCCCAGTGCAGGCTGGGCAGTGGCTTTTCAACCAGCTCTGGCAGTCTGCAGGCAGCAGCATGGTGCAGGAGGCAGAGCAAGGTGACCCTTGAAAGCTGAAGGGAGCAATTACAAAAGCATGAAAGTGAGGTGGGATTCTTCTTCAGAACTAACCTGAATCCACAGTGGAAAAAGTTACTTTTGAAAATAGGATGTAGGCTCTGAAACCACAGAGATCCCTGATAAAAACGCTACCCCAGAAGGTTTTTTGCTTTTTGGTTAATTTTGCCTCTTATTTTCATTTCTGGAAAAGACTGTCAGCAATCAGTTTCTATCGATGTATTTAAGGAAAAAGGTACCAGCAAACACTAATGTGCCTGCATTTATTTTGGGTGAAATAAGTGAAATAACATACATGTCAGCTGCAGGCATCAGGCATCTGAACTCAGAGGTATCATGAAGGATGAAGAGAGAAGCCAAACTACCCCTGTGGCAGAGAGGTGTCTGATTATCACCTAGACCCTTCTGCCGAGATTCAACATGGTTTGATAACCCTGCAAAAATCCCAGGAGAACAGGGAGTTAAGGAATTAGCATCTTGGTGCTTGGTGATGGGAACACATGGTAAACATTGCAGCTCCCATCCTGTTTTGAAGCCTTGGTTCGGAAGGAGGCTTCCCACATAGACTCTGAAGGTGAAAAGCTCCCTGCTCTGCCAAGGTACCACCATTAACTGGGACAGGATGGCTGCAGGAACAGCTACGTGAAAATGGGGGCTTTTGAGAGGAAGATCAGGAGATTGAAACAAAAAAAAGCAAAAAGAGATGGTAAAATGGTAAAAGGCACAGAAGCTCATACTAGAAGATGAGCTGCAGTGTCTCTGTGTGTCAGGAGGGACTCTGGGCCACAGAGTTCATTTGAGGGCGCTCTCCACAGTGTGAGAGCTATTGCTAATGTCAGCTTCACAGTCACTGGAGTTTATCCATTGCCATCTGTCTTTATTTTGCACATCCTACTCGGGGAGACGCCACAAATCAAAATGACTTGGTGCGTCATCCCGCTCCTCCAGCCGGGCCTGTGCTGTGTGTGGCTGGGACGCTGAGCAAAGCGCTCCGAGCCAGGCGGAGGGCAGGAGCAGGGGCTTCCCGAGGAGGATGGGGCCGTATTGTTTGCTCTGTATCAGCTCTACTGCTCTAAAGGTCACAGCGAATTGAGAATAGGAGTCCTAGTGAGTTAAGATAGTTAGACATAATATCTGGCTGTTCTTGCCCTTTTCTGTTGTTTTTTTCTTTTTTTCTGTGGTCTGGTGCTGGGCTCCAAGTTGGGAACTTCTGAAAGTTGCTGCACGTGCAGTGCCAGGATCTCCTCCAAGCAGCTGATAACGAGAATCTTTCACACTGCCTGGAAAAAATCCTCTTTCGAGTGAGTGATCTCTGACAGCCGAGGAAGAGTGGCATAAATTTTTCACTTTAAAAAATAGCTTCTGTGCATAATGGTGCCAGAGTAAAGCCTCTTAGTCAGCAATTTGTCCTCTATGCTAATTTTACCATTCTGCAACATTGCTTTTCTTAAAATAACAAAATAAAAATGTGTAACAAGAAAAAGAAAGGAAGGCAATAGGTGGTAACTAGGTCAAGCAGATGTGATGGTAAACGAAATTAATGCCATCTTCTCTGAATAGTCTGACGATGCTCAATGGCTGTTTGCAGACTTAAGGCAGATGATTTTTGGGAGTTCTTACTTGCCTCTCTTACCTGCAGCCACTTTCAAGTAGTTGTATTAGGTTGGTTTTATTACAGCTGTAATTTCAATGTACCTTTTCTGTTTGTTGTAACATTTATCTGGGCAAGGGTCATAAAGATTCATGTTCTAATAGCCATGAGGACTGACGGGTGGAGTTGAGCTTGCATCTCTTGTTCATGGAGGTTGGAAAATGCTGAGAAGGAGGTTACTGATGGTGAAACCCTAGCTGTGAACCCAACTGCTGTACATCTACATAACCAGCAACGCTACAGCCTCTTCAGTTCCCTAGAAGTGCTTTGTCTCTTCTCTAAAATATTCATCTCGTGAAACAAAACTTGGGGAAACAAACCCAACTGCTGCATGTCAGCCCTTGTGCCCTGTCACAAAACAACAAAAAGAACCCCCAAACTTAGAAGAATTCTTGTCCTGTTTCCTGTTTTCTTCTTTTATGGGCAGTGGGGGGGGGAAGTGCTCTTTCTTGTGTTGAAAACAACACGGAAAGAACAATCTGCAGCCAGGTCCCAACAGGGAAGAGGGAACATGATGTAGAACTCCTGGCTGCAGTGAAAAGGCAAATTCCAGTATGGAAGCTGGGGATGCCAGGCTGGACTGGGGAAAAAGCTGAACCATGAACAATTTGAGACCACAGATGCAGCAAGTACCCAGGGTCCCCGTTACATGGGAATTTTCTGTTGTCAGGAGAAGCTGCTGGAGCAGCACCAGCACAAGCTGCTGGGCCAGCCTCATGGCACCACAGAGGGCTGGTCCATGGGCCATCCTGGATGCCATCAAATGGTGGCTTGAAATGAAGTCTGTGCTGTGCCACTGCTGACCTCTAGTCCTTGACATGATGGGGTGCTTACAGGGAAAGTCTCCAGGGCTGTATTTCAATAAACATGTCTTAATACATACACAATTGAGAGATAAAACAAACATTTTAGCAAACCTGGAAATGCTGGTGACTTAATAGATATCTCCTTTACTTTACTCCCATATGTCTACTGAGCCTTGTAAAAAGATTTCCTGAGTAGCCTGGATAATAATTATGGAATTTAGCATAATCACAAATCTGACAATTGCTACCTTGAGTTTCATTTTTTCTCTTTTTGTTTGAACCTTCTCACCTTCTTTCTTCCCAGGAGAGCTGAGTCTAGACAGTGAGCTGGGAACACCGGAGAAAACAAGGCAGAGTGAGTACCTTCCCAGTACATCTGCTCCACCCTGTAGTCCAAGTTCTGCACATATGCTTTATTTGCAATTATTTCTAATTAGCTGTGACAATCTGCAGCCTCACAGGCTGAGAATCTAGGAGAGTCTGTTGCTTGCATATGAACAAAAATACTCCTTTTGTCTTTGCAATCAATGTTGCTTCATTTGAAAGGTGCTGTTGGCTGCTGCTCATCTCCTGGGGTGGAAAAGACAAGTCCCATGCAGACCCTCACTTCTTCTCCTTACATCCTCAGGCTCATTTTTTTCCCGTATATTTTACATAAGTAGCAAGAGAGAATTTCTAGACAAGACTCACAAATATTTGACTTACAAGAAGTGAAAGACTCAGTAAACCACTTGGACCACCTCCTGGAGACAGAGCGAAGCTGTTCCCCAGGACACGCTCCCTGGGTTTGTCCATGTAGGTACATACAGCATCAACACCAAGCAGCAAGAAAAATAAAAAGTATGTAATGACTGGGTCACGTTTTCTGCTCTTAATGAAAACTGTTCAGCTGGCTCCTGATGCTGACATCCCTGTGTCCTGTGGCTCAAGGCAGGATCACATCGACTGATCTTCCCCTGGATCTTGTGCAAAGTCTCAAGCAGTTTTGATGGAAGGGGTTGTCCAGCTGTCCAGACACATAAAGTACCACAGCAATGGTGGTTCTGTAGTAAGGACCTGTAGAAACTGATAAAAGAATCAGTAAAAATGAAGACAGCCATTGGCCTGAGAACACTTTCCTTCCTAAAACCTTCCCTGTCTGAATTGCAAGGACCTTTTCCACTTGGATCAGTAACATGAAGGGACCTTGCAAAGGGATTTAGAAGGGTTTTCTCTCTCCATCTCCAGTTTCAGCACCTTGGGGATATCACTGGTCTCCAGCACTGGCCTCTGGCGGCACAAACACGTGAACTCCGGAAGCTCTGCTCCAGGCCTCAGATAGGGAAGCTGAGTACTCAAGTCAACACTTCAAATTTACTGATGTCTTGCACAAATATTTACGGGGCCATTTCCTCCCTCAGTGGCAGGCAGAGACCAGGCGAGCCTGCTAATTTATGGTATGGTATTTATTGACAGAAATGTATAATTATTTTACCTTTAAGGAGAAAAATATGGGTGCTGTGGCATGGGGAAGGGATGTGTAAGATGAGAGCTCAGTGTGAGAGAGGAAGCCTGAGGAGCATTTGCAACCACTTTCTAGTACAGCAAATGAGGGGCACTGTGTGATGGGCCAGTGCTAGGATCCCTAGGAGGATACATGTCCCCTAGTGCTGGGCTCTGCTGTCTTTCCTTTTCATTGTCCTTCCTCCAGCAAACTTCACAGACTTTAATAGAAGTTTGAGGGACAATTTCAGGATCCAGCTGGTAACCCTGCAAAAACTCCAACCCGCATGGCATGGACACATGCAGCTCCTGGACCTGCTGTCCAGGTTTTTGACAGAAATACTGATGCCCCATACTGAATTTCTCAGATTTTGTATTCCCAGACAAGATATCTCTCTACACTGAAAACTGATGGCTTTCAGCTTTGGAAATAGATATTTAAAAAGCAGAGGGACAGCATACTCGTAGGCTCCCAGCTCTGAAGTGGTACCAGGGGTTATCTCCTATTACAGCCCACGTGGCTGCGACTGGGTCCTTCTTGGCTCAAGCCACCACAGCATCAAGCACAGGGTCAGCGTTAACTGGAGTCCCACAGACCCAGTCCCTGGCCTCCCCATAGGTCCATGAGTGAATGAGCAAAAAAATTTTGCTTAGATCATGTCAAACTCTGTGTGTGTAAACTAGAGAAAGCAAAAAGGCTTTGCCAGACGGATGACACAAGCACATTGAGGCTTCCGCCCCTCTTTGGCCCTGGGGTGAGAGGATGGGATTTTTAAACACAATGTGGCTGTGTTTTCTCCTTGGCAAAGCTTCCTCACAAGCCATATCCCTGGCACAGGCTGGGAAGTGGAGCAGGGCAGCAGGCAAGCAAGGAGCCTGGTTGATTTGCAGGACTCCAGCAATGCAAATCCCAGCATATTTGCACCAGGAAGGTGCCAGCCCAGCATCAAGACATGGATAGAAGGATGCCAAGGTGACCAAAAGCCACCTTCATCCATCCTCCCCTTTCCCCTTCAATGACAGATCTCCCTGAAGCCCGGCACAGAGTCTAATCAAAGTGTTGCCCTTTCATGTGTGCCTGATCACACGGAAGAGAAAAGTCACCAAAACTGTATGTCCCATAATTCTATTATAAAAAATGCAATAAAGTAAAAGCATCCTTGCAACGCTTTGACACTGGCATGTAAAAAATAAAATAAAAAAGCACAGGCATTAATTTAAAACAGAAACAAAATTACAGTAGCTCTGTATATAGTGAGAGTTTCAATTTTAATTTTAGTTCATTATCTTTTTCCTTATTAAGAAAGGTAAATCTGTTTTGTGTTTTCATTATTTCATTAGCTCAAGAAACCTCATCAGTAACCATGAAACCTGCCAGCATAAATAGCACAATTTTCATATGTGAGATGGAATAATTTGTTTAACCACCTATTCAGCAGAGGCTGGAGCTAACAATTAGAGAAAGGAGCGTGATTCGAAAATAAGTTACAATTGATTGTGTTTCAGTGGAAATGAAGTTTGGAATGTGTTAATTGGATTTCACGTACACATCTGAGCCACGGTAAGTTGACATGAGACTTGGGACACCTCGTGAAAGAAGACTCTTCTTAGGAAATGTACAAAAAATTGTTTAATATAATATTTAAAATGCAATTAAAGAAACATGCTAATGACAACCTCACTTCTCAGAACTGGCTGGTGACATCTGCTTCTAGGTTTTACTCCCAGAAGGAAAATTTAAGAAACACTCTGCAGGATGAGACATTGTGTGCCCTGGATGTGCTTATGAACTGATTCACTCTGGAGTGAATATTTCAGAATGTTCATCATTTCAGTACTTTTTTGGCCAAAATGGCCCATTCCAACAATGGTCCTTTTGGCCTAATTGATGATTAAAGCTAAGAGAGACAGAGTAATCTCTGATAATCTCAGAGTGATCACTGCCCAAACAGTGAACTATACACTAGAATCAGTAAATTTTCACCCTTCAAAGAACCATGGAGGCAGAAAAGAAAGTTTCAAGAGGCCGGTTGGTCATCTCAGCTGAATTTTTGAAAGCCCTGTGAAAGGCAACATTTCTTTGCAGAAATGCAGAACAACACTGCTTGGTGTATCTCTGCCTTGTCTTTTCATCACTGGTGATCCACGTTCACATGCAGAAAAGTCCAAGCTGGATCCAGGCATGCAGTGGGTTTGGGGGATGCTATGGCCATGTAGCTGAGAGCATGTGTGCGTTAAAGCCTGTTTCCTGGCTCTCCCCAGCAGGTGTGAGCCTTCATAGGCAGGCAGCTCCGCTTCCTCCAGAAGCTTGTCATCTGCTTGATTTTTTAAGCTTTTGCAAAATATCTTTCATTATGTTCTCTTTAATGTGTAATTATGGTCAGAAAAGTGATACGGCACAGCCAGCTCCTGGATCTGGAGATGATCGCTCTTTCTGAGTTGGCCAGGGGTGATCTATTCAAGCTGTCACACTATTAGGTAAGATCTATAAACCAGCAGTGTTTTCTCAGGGGATTAGCAGAGCTTCAGCACCAAACTCTTTGTTACCCTTTGCACTCCCTAGTGATTTTTTTCTGGTGGAAACATGTCCTTAGGGCAGCAAGAGCAGAGCTGGCAGCAAGATGGAGGCAGTTAACCCATGCAGATGCTGGGAGCAGTCTCTCTCTCACTACAGAGAGCTCAGTGGAGGCTAATTTATCCCGGGTTTCAGATTATCCATCAGCCCCTGCTGAGCACAGTGCTGGTGATGGCCAGCCCGTTGCTGAAACCTGAGCTGACTCACTGGAAGGGAACAGGTATCCCTGTGCCGTCCGTCCATTCATCCATCCATTGAGCCATCTGGTGCATAGACACCACCTCCACGTGCCTTAGATGATGTTAGTTAGTATCTCCTAACAGTACACCTTTACATCTTAATTGCCCCCAACTCCTTCCCTGTTCCCAAGGTGCCCGCCAGAGGGATTGAGGGTGAAATAATTGATGGCAACAGGTTGCTGTGCTCCTGGTCATGGTGCCAGTTGTGCATCTGCCCCCTTTGACCAGGCTGCATGAATCCCTTCAGCCTTTTTTGCCTTAGTACCCTTTTTTCCTTTTTTGAATGGTGAAGTTTGGTTCCCCCCACTCATGGGGCAGCCTCTGGACTCAGGACCCCATATTTTTACTTTATTCTATGACTACATCTGCTGCTGGTGGGTCATCCCTCTCAGAGCCTGGGACTAAGAGTCATAGTGGCTTCCTTAAAACTGATGGTCTTCTGTGGCTGCAGGGCTTTCCTTATCCTGACCTTGTAACTTCATAGCTCCCAAACATTTGCTGAGAAGTGTCATGTCCTACCACTTCTTAGTTTCTCCAAAAATCTGTATTAAACTTAGTTTACTGATACATCACTACTCATCCCAAAAGCCAATTAGTATATGGTGTTCTTAAATTACTGGCCTGCTCCTGACAGCTGTAACACTTGTGAGCAATCTTTGAGTTAGCACTCTGATGAACAAGGCAGGGAAGCCAAACTTCAGATTCCCTACAGGTGTGGGAAGACACAAGTACATCGCTTATCCTCAGGGTGGTTCCACTATGCAATTTCTGCAGGTGCAAATCTGGTTTAAAAGATCTCTGATGGGCCTGATGGCCTTTTCCCAGTCCCCATTCCTCATTCTTCTCTTCACCTTGATGTACTTTACGCAACCATTCCTTGGGCCACACTCCAAATCAGAAGAGCAATCCTGTTCAGGTTAAATGGAAACTGGGAAGTTCAAGGTGATTTTTCATGGCCTCTTTGAAAGAAACCTTGGACTGAAAAGGCTCTGCACTGCATCTGTGGTCAAAGCTGGTAAGTTAAGCAGGCAACATCCAACTGGTGGTATGGATGCCTCCATGTATCAAAGGAAAAGGTGTTTTAACTGCCTTTTCCATCCTACCCTCTTCTGGTTTGTGAAGCCACCTGTCTTCACATAATGCTATGTGAGAACAGTGGGTGGGTGGGTCAGTTTTTGTTTGTTATTTTACACTGATAAACATCTACTAGTAGGTCAATTTTGAGTGAAAATGCTTCTAGACCTATTAGACCTGCGCAGGTAGTATTGCACACCCTATGCAGCACCCTATATATGAACTGCTAACCTGTAGGCAGTGAATCCTCTGTGCACTAGCTCTTCTTCATGTGCAGAGGCTATTGAGACAAAAAACAAGGAGGTGTTTGTTACTAATAGCTATATGTGCACTTTAGAAACCCATCTGCTAACCAGAGGACCACCCACAGATCATTGTTTTGGACACTTTAACTGTAATTTTCTTTTATAGATGTCCTGCAGTACAGACTCCACCAGGATTCTGGTCTCTGGCACATACATATGTATTGAGCACACTGACAGAAACTTAATGACTTACATGGCTCAGCCATTAAGAAAGTATTTCAGAGGTTTTTAAAGGAGAAGTCCTGACTTGTTTATGGAAACCTCTTTGGATCTCCTTTTCCAGGAATGCATTATTTATTATGCTGGTACCACAAAGGGGTAGGGAAGGCATGTACCCTGAGGAGGAGAGGCAAAGCTCCCTGTTGTGTGTTCTGTCGTAACAAAGCGCGAGGGCCTGGTTCTGATCTTATTCATGTTGGTGTAAATCATGAGCTGTGGATGCGTGTTCTCTTCTTGCTGATGTGGTGGCAGCACAGAAGCTGGCTGGTCTTTGCTGCTTTCTTGCTAGAGGTTCTCACCTTGCCAGCCACAGGGCACCATCTCAATGACCTGCTTCTGGCAATGAGATGGCCTGACTGGGTGCTGTGGGCTGCTGTTTCCTTCTGCAGCCCCCCAGTGCCCACTTTCTCCAAGAGGTGCACAGAGAAGGAAGCCAGGAGAACCTACCTGTGAAACACACATTCATTTTGCTAAGCCAGGTGTGGAGGTTCACTTTAAATAGGAGACTTGGAGCTCAAGCCTCCAAAACAAAGCCTCTGTACTGAAAAATATTCATAGCATAGCAATCCATTTGGTGTTTCCCATCAATGAATGATCATTGAATGAGGTGGGAGCAATGTGTAGCAGGAATGCGTGCGAGGTGGTATCGCTCCCCACCTTCTAGGGCCAGAAATTGAATTTCAGTTTCAGAAGCACTCTTGAGGCTATAAACTGGCCTCTTGCTTCATTTCACTGCTTTCTGGCTGCCTGCATTATAAATTGCCATTATTTCTGCATCAGATTTACATTAAGGGAGCTGCAAGGAAAGTCAGTTGAGAAGTCTAGCTCATTTCTTCTGCGGTTCTGGTCCAGGGACTAGATATTAGCAGGACAGACAGAAACATTAGCAAGGCTTTGCAGTTTATGGGGGGAATTTGAGCTTGTAGGAAATCCCATCATTCCTCCAGCACGTGTGTTCATTAGAACTAAGGGTGGTTATACAGATGTTGAGATGGAGGAGGTCACCTCATAACGTCTATCACAGGACATCCTTTTTCAGTGGGTGTAGCTTTAACTCAGCAGAAGGCCGAGGGTTTAATTAGACTGTGACACTACAGAGTCATGGAGATTAAAGGACATTTGACTTCATTTTTTTCCCATGGTATTTTGTTTTTAAAATGTCATTGCTAAGGACTTTAGGGCCCTGTTTCGTCACTACATTATTTTTATTCTATGCCAGTGACACTTCATTGATTTCTGGATGTAAGGCTGGAGGGTTCAATACACTATGGAAATTCTGAGGTTGGCTTTGAAATGGAATCTGGGATTCAGCTCATTTGTTGTCTTGGGGAGTTTCCAGGCTGTGGTCACACTGTGTGTGTTCGCGTATGCAGAGAATGAAAATTCTGCCAGTTCGAGGTTTCTTCCTGGACTAATGACAAATATCACTGTTGAGCCAAGAGTCCCGTGGCTCATCTAATGTCAGGTGCCTTCAGGATTAGCCAGACCAGATGTGGGTTGTTAGGAAAAATGACTATTTTCATTAATATTGCTTTAAAAATTGTTTTGTGAAAAAGAACTGGTTTTGGCATCTTCAGTAGAAAACACATAGAAATAGAAAAATTACTGTGAAATTATGGTTTTGGTTCTTATTTTCGTATCCTTTCTTTCCTGCTATCCTGTTCCTCTACTTTCTCACGTTTTTGTGCCGAAGAGGTGAGGGAAGGAAGGGGAAAAGGTAGAGCACTCATCACACTCAAAATAAAAGCTATAGATTTTAATTTTGAAATCAATGATTTTTTTTTTTAAATTTAAAGCTATCTAAAAATATTAGGAAAATGGTTTTCTCAGAAAGAAAAGTTTAGAAAATTGCCAGCCAGTTCAGCTTGAAATAAATGCTTGGAAAGCTGACAATACATCGCTAGGGTATGCTGAATTGAGATTTACAAATTACCATTAAGTGTTTTGTAGAGAAATGTATATCATAAAAAGTGGAGATTCCTCCTGCGGAGAAACTTGGGCAGGCAGAGATCATCCAGACATCACAAACACGGCTTGGGGCTGCTCTTCCCTTCTACTGCCTCCAGCCCAAGGGTCGGGGCACGTTCTGCATCCTGGGATCCAGTGCTTTCCAGGCCAGCACAGTTTCGCGCTGCTCCTGGCTGCTCTAGCACTGCGTTGCCCTTACTCCAGTGGTATGGCTAGGGATTGCATTATTTTTACTCTTATGCACTGCACAGGCCTCCTGAAATTGGTATGAGAGGCAGGAAAGCAAAAGCAAACTTTTTTATTACCATCTGCTTTGTGATGTGCACAAGAGCAGGCCATGAAGATCTCCCATTTGAATCTAGATGGTGTTAGTGGCACAATAACTTACAGCTCGGAGTAGGGGACACTACGACTGCTGCTGGGACACTAGAAGTTCCCAGGCCAGGACCAGCAAAGAGAAAAGGAAAAGGAACCCTGTTTCAAATACATACTTTGTGGGTTTGAACCACATGCAAACCATATGTCCATGAGCAGATATTTATGTGTAACCCATGTGCTTGCATTTAGCGTATCTCTGAGTGCTTGTGCACAGGGGGTATGTGCAGGTGTTGTACACATGCTTCTGTCCTGGGTTTGTGTGGTTGTTTATGAGGTTATGGCTGTGTACACTGTAAGTACATGGTGAAGTGTATGGTTCTCCTTGCAGCTTCAGTGGATAGAGGGGAATGTCCAATCTGCATGGCTGGGAGGGCATAAAAAATATTTGCAAAGAATTCTGATAATTCCTCAGTTCAGCCTTCATTCTGGCTTCAAGTTCTGGGTTTGCTTTGGGACAATATTCTTCACAGCATATAAAGAAGAAAAAGATGTAGTGGCTTATCCATATATGCTTGCACATCTTAACCAAAGACAAAATGTTCCTTCAGTTCTCACTGTTCTTGATTGGGCATCATTTTAAAGAAGTAAAAGCTCTGACATTTTTTAAGTGATACTCTGACCTGTTCCTGTGTTTTCTCTGGAGAGCCACTGAGAGGACCACCACTACAGGGACACCAGCAATATAAAATCTGATTTGTAGCTTCTACGTGGTGGGATTGCTCCTGAACTTTATAGGTGCGAAGAGCAGTTTTACATGTCCTGTGAACATTAGGTCTTGCTGAAAACAATGCAAGCTGAGGAACTGTGTTTCCATCCCCTAGATAGCATGAACCGCTGTCTGAAGCTATCTAATAAGAAGATTAAAGATAAAGGTTCTGAATTCAATTCAAAGTGTCAATATGTAACTTTGTAACAAATGAAACATTTTTCAATTACTGGTAATATGAAACAAAATAGTGGGAAATATAAATGGCAATCTTTTTAGGTAACCTGAAGGCCATTTCCAAGAGGCACTGTGCATTAACTAAGCAGTGAAAATTTTTACATCACTGTTTTCCCCTGTGCCCATAATAGCATAAAATAAAAAGATTTTAGATAAGATTTCATTCAGTGAATCAATTGCAAAACCACACAGAGCCTTAGTGGGCATTCAGTCCTCAATCTAATGGAAATTCTTACTAGGATGTCAATGCTAAGTTGATTCCTATAGCGGAAAGCACATACAAAGGATCCAATTACAGATGGAAACCTTTTGCTTTCTAAGAGACTTTATTAACCCCTAAAGCACTGAATATGCAAAGGGTTAGTGAAAAGTTTGCTGATGAACTGGATGATGGTTTATATCTGATTGTTTCCACTCCCATCAGCTCCTTGTCCTTTTTTCCTTCTGTGAATAGAAAATAATCTCTGCACTTATGGTAATTAACAGTCATTCCAAAGCATGCACTGAACATATCAGATCCTAAAGGAAAGTCACAAGCTGGTTACACTAACTGTAGGAAGTTTCCACCTAACATTTTTACCTTGAAAAGATATTGCGCCATGAAAATGGTCAGCAAAGAAGAAAGTCCTTGTTAGACCTGCTGCCAAGGAGTTCTCAATAGTTGGGGAATTTGTAATGCAGGAACAGGACCAGCATTGTCACAATGCCAGGGAGAGAAAGAAGAGTGATAACATCAGCTCCTGAAATGTGCACCAAAACACCATCGGGTGCTCTGGGCTACCCATGGTCCAGGAGACAGTGTGTTCAAACTGAGCAGTGGTTTAGTGGTAGAATTGGGAGCATCCTCCAGTTCAGATCCTCCCCTCCACGGTGTCTGAGCAGCAGAGAAGCTTTACATTATGCTTGGAGCTGGGATGTGCAGATCTGGAGTTCTACTATTACAAGCCCATAGGCAGCTTTTCTTAATTTATATTAAAATGCTTATTATTTCATAGACAGCACAGAATCATTTTGCCTGATGAAATCTCAAATGTGTGACTCCTTCCTGCTCTGAGCAGCAACTGAAGCTCGGGAGTTGAATTTTCAGTGAGGAGCACATGAGTGAGAACATTTTGAGGATGTGTGTAGGCTTGTAACAGGCAGTGGAGTCTGCAGTGTGTGCTTGCTGCACTGCTGCTGGTGATGATCGCTTGGTAGAAGAGGCAGATGAATTTTTACATCCACTTTTGAGCACTTTCTGTTTGTGTGCTTCTGCTGAGTCTTTGTCCTGCTTAATTTGACCTCCTCCTACCATTGCACTGCTGTGCTTTATCCCACTGCTATGTGCACCATGTACATGTACATGAGTCACTCACCCTGTGTATTATACCCAGAAATGAAAAAGCAAAAAGGTATGGCTGGTTATATGAGTAAACTCCATTCTGTTCCCACTTGTGGTCAGGTCTAACTTCATTCCATAGCAGCAACTCCTGATTCATGGTGGAGCAAATCAGAAAAAGGCATTGGCAAAAGTGTTTATGAACTGAACTCTTAACTGAAACCCTAGAGATGGAAGTCCAACCACAAGCTTCAGATCTGGATCCAGATTTCAAATGCCCCAAAGTTTCAGCGGGTTGGGATCCAGGCTTTTGTTCTGGGCCCATAAGAGCCCATGGAAAGTCAAGCATGGTGTTTATTCAACACTCCTGACAGCGCTTATTCACTGCTCTGCTGGGACTGCAGATACAAAAACAAGAACAACGTGCCCTGGGCAGCCTGGCTGGGCTCCAGGGGGAGAGTTTCATCCTCCTGGAAGAGATGGAAAGAGGGGATGAGCCAGGGTGCTGGGTGAGCACGTGTGCCTCCAAGAGCTCATGGGGGATTTCTGGCTTCTTTTTTTGAAATGAAAAGCAAGAAGAATATAGGGTCAAAGTTCTTTTAATCTACACTGATTTCGTTTGTGTTTAAGCTTTGGACATTTGAGACATGTGGGAATGTCAAAAATGCTTTGTGCAAGCCAAACTTTCTCACTTCTCCCTTGAATATTTTGAAAGACTTTTATCTTTGTCCCCTAGGTCCAACCTTGGTCTGAGTTGACAGGTAGTGAAATCCCTTAATGTTTATCCTTGCAGGGTAAACTCTGTAGATAACTGTTGGTGCTAAGGGATTCCTCTAGTTATTTGTCAAAGACAGGGATCCTCTAAGGACAGAAGCTTTATATTTTTGTGTCACTGTAGCAGGAGAGAAAGGCAGGCCACTGGAAAGGAAAGTGTTGCTGAGATCCTGGTTGCTCCAGGCTGTGGGATGCTGACAAACACTGGTCTTTCCCTGAAGGAAGATGGATCGGTCTCCTGCCATTGTGTTGTGACTTCCTGAACTGATAGACACCCTGAGAGATCTTATGAATAACATATTTGTGCCTAAAAATAGGCCAAGCCAGAATGCATCTTTAGGGTAGGTTTTGTCCCCATTACCCGCTGCCCTGGAGAGGAAAGGAGGCTCATGGGGGAGCCGATTTGCTTCCACAGGGACTTGTCCAGATCTTATTTCCCAGCCCTACATTTCTTTGTCTTGTATATCTGAATCATGCATTTTGGGTCAGTTTTGCTTCTGTGTTTGAAATAAATGTAAAACAATCTTCAGTGCAGTGCATATGTACGGTCCTGATTTTTTTGTTCAAAGTGATTTGATGATATTTTATGTCGAGCCACTCATCCAGCTTTATTTGGGCCAACTTATATGACTAAACTTTGCTGTTTTAAGCTTAAACAGTTCAAACAGTGCTGCCTTTACTTGGGTGTACCAGCAGCATCAAAATCTCTGTCAACACTCAATAAATAAGATAGCACACAGGCTGTAACTTTTAATGATAAATACTGCCAGTATCCTGTGATATGCTTTTTTTGGGGAGTGATGAAGTATATTGCCTTTGTATACAAGGAGAGAATATCCTGCAACTAAGAGCAGCTATATTTAGAAGATGGACAACTGCAGCAGGCAATGGGGAGTGCTGAGGTGGCTGTAACTGATACCCCAAAATGGAGGTCAGTAATTTGACCTTTCTGCTTGGCAGCCAAGCAGCTGAGCCTTGTTGTTGTCTTTTTGGACAAGTTACAAGAGCAGAAGAGCTGCTGCCTGTTCAGAAATGCTCTAATCAAATTGCTATAACTTATGAAAAATAGGATTTACAATAAATGTGGTAAGTTCATCCCATGCTAGGCAAATGACAGCATTTCTGCTGAAGGAGCAGGCACAGCTGTGTTTTTCCCCACAAGAGGAAAGTAAGCACATTTAAAAAATTTTATTGTGGGAAAATACCAAAAATAGACCCTTCCAAGCAAATCTTGTTTTTCATATATTCTTTGGATATTCTTTGTAATACCATGAAACAAACAAAATGTGTTTTATGAAGTTAAACTGCTCTGATTTTTCTGCCCAGCTGTACAGTGAGAGGTTGGACACATTTGTTAGAATTAGCTCTTCAAGCTAAACAACAGAAGTAGTTTTGGTGGTAATAACTAATAATAGGAAAACATCCTTTTAACATGGCCCAGTCCCAAAACTTCTCCAAGAGATTGGAAGGGTCCTTGGGCCCACAACAGACAGAGAGCAGTAAAATACCCTTAGCAAGCCTCTCGCTGAGAATGGCTTGCAGCTTCACAGCCCAGGGACTATCAGAGCCTCAGCTTGTGCCGGAATACCCAAACTGGGAGAACAGTCACCCAGTGCTTGTGACCAGTACAGTCCACTCATCACTGAGGTGGCATGGTTGTTCATTCAGTATGCTTGCATTAGAAAGGCAGGGATATATCAGAAATACTATTAGTTTGGGGTTTGTACACATCTGGGTAACTCCATTGCTGCAATTTTCATCAAGTAATATTGAGACCATTGTAGAAGACTTGTTTTTGAGGACACGGGGTCCTCATACTTAGCTGTTCCATCCTGCACCATTGCCAGTCTTTGATATCTCCGTGTATCTCAATCATGTTAGTTAAAGAAATCACCACTTAGTCAAACACTTAAAAAAGAAGGGTGACAGATGTGCAAGGATCATACCTAGGTTCTCAGAAGAAATATCTTCTCTGTTTAGTTGCATCCCTCGTGCATTGACTTTTCACATACACACTGCTGCTGGATTTTCTTTTTATTGGCCTTGTCTCTGCTGTGCTTTGAATGAACTTCAGCTCTAATTTCTTACCATGCTCCTTCTGCTGCAGCTAATGCCACTTCCCTGTCATTAATTGCCTCGCTCATGAGCCCTACATGAGTGTAACTTTGTTGAGTTGCCAAGGTATGTAGGATATAAAGCATCTAGCTTGTTTTCTTTTCCTACCCTCCTGGCCCTGAGCCAAAGAAATGCCATCACCTCATCACCTGCAGCTCTCCCTTCTAATATCTCTCATTTTAAATTAAATCTCACGTTTTATTTCTCAGGCATGGCAAGAATTTTACAGCACAAGCACTTTAAAGAGGTAGCTTTGACCGTGCTAGGCAAGGACATGTCTCTCCAGATGTCCATGGTCTCTTTGTTTCCTTTTTCCTGCATGTGCATGGGTGGACAAGCTGATTCCCTAGGGGGTTTGCAGGGGCAAATACTGGGAAACTGTATAGGGCAGTAGACTGACCTGGCTAATCTGACTGGTGTCTGGCTCCAGGGGTGAGAAACCAGTCACATTTGCTGCACAATTTCCGCATGCCTTCAGTGTGATCGGACAAACACTCTTTCACAGAACCCCAGGATATTTTTCCCTGATTCATGGATTATTCGTGGGCTGCTGTGAACCTGGGGTGGGCAGAGTTGGTGCCATAGCTCAGCATTTCTCTTGCATATACCCACTGTCTGCTCTCTGGGCATTTTACCTTCCTACTTGATAATCCAAGGAGAAGATTTGCAGTGAACTGAAGAGTAGACTACTGGTGGCTGGGTTGCGTTATTAAATTTTCACTGCAGAGATCCAGGACTGGGCTAGATTGAACTCTGGTTTGGAAAGTTTTCCTGTACCATGCTGGACAGATATATGTTTGGATTCTCTTCTTGTTTATGTATTTTTCTTGGCCCCTGCAACTGCGTCTGCTTTGTGATTAAAAAGTATTTAATTAACATACAAAAATAAAATTAAAAAGTGTAATAGTTATTGTAAAAATAAAACTGTACCAAACCACTCAGGCAAACAGCACCCCGGGGAGTTGGTAAGCTTGGAAAAGCTGGAAAAATACAACTACAACTGTAACAACCTCTCCCAAGAGGGGTACAACAAGCTAGAAAAATAAAACCCACCATCTACTGCAGCCAACAACCACCCTGAGGGCACCAAGGCAAGGAAAATAAAACATACACCGAACGCTAAAGCAAGGAAAGTGCTCCCAAGACTTGGGAGTGTGACCAGCCAGCAAAGCCAACCAGGCTTTTCCTGGGATTGCAGTGTGAGGAGATGCAGAGGTGAAGTTATGGTCCTTTGAGCCTCAAAGCATGTGCCACTTGAGCCAGCTGCTTCTGTCAATGTTGTGTTGTCCCTGGTTCAATGTCTTGGCATCAACCTTTTATTTCCTCGGTTGCTCTTGTCTTCAGGTACTGTGTAGCAGCTCCTTTGCTGTGGCATAGGGGAGCACTGCTGTGGTGGGATAGCCCCCACAAGCAGCAGAAATGTAGTGCCCCAAACCCTTGAGGTCTGCCAGCAAATCTCTGTTAGCAGGGAGCAGGGTCTGACAGCATTGTAAGAGATGTGTGACACGGGGAGGCAGCTTGAGCAGTGATGGTGTTGAACCCACACTGCCGAGAGGAACAGCATCTCCCTCAGGTACCTGAAGGAAACATGGGCAGTCCACGTCAGGAGACTTGAGACCCTCTAAAACCAGAGATCACAGCTCTTGCATGCCAGCAGTTCTTCTCTCACTGCATTCTTGTATTTTTACTAGCTTTATTTCCAAAAGTAAGTTCTTACTTTTCTGTCCTGGTAGTGTGTGGGATTAAAATGCTTGAACAGAATTAGCAAGTGAATATGAGAAACAGAGGAGGGCTTAGAGTGGGAAACCCAGGTCAGGGAGATGGGCTTTGCAATTAGTCCTGCATGCTGTGAGGCTGGGGGTTGTCAATATCTCCCAAAGACACCATCTTATCTTGAGCCTTTTGAAAGTGTTTTCCCTCTCAGGCCTCCCTGTCCCGGATGTTTCTGTTGGCCAAAGGCTCCTGGTCATCCCATAAGGTGTCCCACAACTGCTTGGGACAAGAGACCTCCCTAGCACTGAGAGAGATGGGACGATGCAAGGGGCTGCTCCAGGGGAGCTGGGGGATCTGAGCAGGGGTCATGAGGGGCCCTGACCAGTGGGATGGAAGGCACATGGGGGGAGTTGGGAGGACACTTTGAACATGGGGTGTGATGAGCTGGAGTCCACCATGCAGCTCAGTTGGGGACCCCTTTTGTGGGCAATGCAAGCTTCAAAGAACTCTCTGCCCAGAAATGCTTTTGTCATATAACTTCTCCTGGCACTTTGCGTTGCCTGAAGGCTCACTAATACACCAATGTATCTTTCTTAACTGAGTGATTTAAACCTCTCTAAGGCCTGAATGCACAAAGTCCTCTAAATTGCTATAGCCACATTTTTACTCCCTTTAAAAAACAAGTGTAAATTCCTCATGACCAGCCACTTTTAATGGATCCCTTCAGTGCTTTTGTGAATTGCAAGGTCCTTGGGCCCCAGCCATGAATATCAGGTTTGCAGCAACTGAATTATTTTCATGATTAAAGATAGTAAAAGGGTTACAGGCTCTTTTTTTTTTTTTTCATAGAAATCTCTCTTGGTTGCAGTTGTCCTGAGCTCTGTTGTATTTCACAGAAAATGAGATGGGAATTCATGCCAAAGCAAAAGGTTCATTTCAAGACGGCAGTAGGATTGGGAAGGTAACGGTGTAAGATTAGGTTTTATTTCTTCTGCTGGTAGCTCTGGAAGCAGAGTCCCTGTCTTCTGTGCTCAGAAGGTCACCTTAACACAAACAATGAGGAAATACCTCTCCTCCTTCTGCCAGGGGAATGAATATGAATGTGTCTTTCCCCTACAAAAAGGAACATCACCTGTCTGTGCCCAACCCTCTTCTCTCCACCATGTGCACTGGAAGTCATGTTGTATTTTGCATGTTGTATTTTCCAAACTTTTCTGCAGGCTGGGATGGTATTATTGAAAGGCTTAAGGAGGCACCTGCCTGATGGCTGAGTACAGAACAAGTTGGGAGGAATGAATCAGCCTTGAAGTAATAAGAACCATCCTGGACTGCTGGCCAAATCAGATCAGTCATTTGATGTGACAAAACCATTCTGTGGTTAATGTTGTCCCTGTTGGTATTTACTCCTACAGCCTCAGGTATTTCCTGGTGCTGGTCCAGGCTTGGAAGCTGATGTACCAGGTGTTGGAAGGCTCGTGTAGAAATAACCAAAGCACTGTTGTCCCCTGGAGCTTGACATCACCCTGCAAGGACTGAGCTGGTTCTGGGAAGCTCTGGAAAAGCATCCTTCAAACAAGATTGCATCCTTTCCAGACAGGTGCTAAATTTGGCCTTCCTACTATATGCCGTTAGAAAGCAGAGATTTATGAGCAAATGCCATGATATATAGCATTTGATCCTAGTCCTGATGGCTTGCGAGATCTTGGACCTTGAATTGTTTCTGATCCCTTGGCCTAGCAATGCTGTGCTGGCGTGGCTCCAGGGCAGAATTTAGCAAGTCCTGCAGCTCAGGCCAGTAAAACTCTTTAACTACTGACAAATGTGATCTTCCTTTGCTCTTTACCCTTGATTTGCCTCCATTTATTTTCCTGTCACTGAAATCCCTCATTACTCCCGGTTCAAGCTGTTCACAAACCTTGTTGAATTTCTGCAGCCATTTTTTTTTCCTCCAGGCTGAAACTTTGGTCTGGCCTTATAATTACAGTATTATTAATGTATTTTTATCATTGTTAATTATTTTTACATGCTGAAATTGATTCAATATGCTTGGAGCTGCCATGCTGGAACATGCCTTGATTCTCTTCCAAGCTGGAGCCCTCGTGCACCAAATGTGGAGAGTTCCAATGGCTTTAAATCACTATAAACCTCACTGAGTGATTTAAGTTATTGGAGTGTATTCAAGTTTTTATAAGCCCTAGAATGTGAACCCTGCTCAGATTCTGGGTATGTACAGTGCAGCAGGATCTAAAATGATTTGAGTGCTCGACATACTTTCTAAGCCCCCAACCGGCTGGGGAATAATCAGGCTTGTCGGGCAGTGCACTGCACAGGGACTTCGTATGATGGGAACCCTCACATTTTAAAGATGCTTCTAATTCCTTTAAATTGAAACATTCCTACTTCATTCAAGGGACTTTGGGTAGACCTCTCTGTGTGGCTTTGAGGATTGGCAGTACGCTGAAGCGCGTTTCATCCCAGGGTGGATGAGTCCTGCATGAGGTCAATCTCGAGAAAAGCCATCACCACCTGATGTCTGGTGGCAGCCCCGTGGAGTTGTGACCTGTGCCACAGGTATTGGGTGGGTAAATGACTGAACCCTCCTCTGACCTCCAGATCACATCCTAAGTCTGAGTCAGGTGGTGTCCATCCAGATCCTTGTTTAGCAATGTTCATGTGCCAGAACAATCAGCCCCTTGCACATATTTTCTAATCCAGAGGGCAGCAGGAACATCAGAAGGTGACAGCTGGACTTGCTGAAACTTTTCAGCTCCTTTTCATTTTAAAAGGTCCCAGGTGAGGAAAAAAGTTGTAAGAATTGTTGTAAGTTGTAAGAATGAGAGGTTGGCCATGTGGTGGAGGTAGAACATCAATGTGGGTGTGAGAGAGAGCATGGCAGAAGGGCTCCCTCTCACCCCGGCTCTCCTCAGTACTGCTCAGCTGTACTTACACACCATGCTAAACTTTCTTGGGACCTCATCATCAGGGCCACCAAGTCCATAGTCCTGAGATCCCAGATGGTGGCTACCCACCTGAACTCTGCAAGCAGAAGCTGCAGCCCCATCTGTGCCTGGCATGGTTTGTGATGGCCCGTCCACTGCAGGAGCCCAGCCCAGGGAGAGCTGCAGGTTCAGGGACACTCAGCTGCAGTTCCAGCAGGCACAAATACAAGCGAAAATGCAAAATCATCTGACAGCTAAAAAAATGGTCTTGGAGTAGAGGTATCACTGCAGAGCAATACGAGTCACAACAGCTCTGAGATGCTGACTTCAGGGCCAGTTGGATTGGAGACAACAGAGAATCCACAGTCCTGTAGAATAGTTATTTGTTTCAGATTTCGGGTTTTATGGACAAGTGTGTAACATCTCCACTACAATTCCTTGACCTGGCAATCAAATAGCAAGCTCTTTTTCTGCTCACAAGTGCAGCTGCTGAACATAGTGCTGTAGCTTGGAGTCTTGATGGATTGTTTAATTTGGTTTGATACACTATGTGTATGTGAACCTGTGCAATAAAACATCTAAGGGTTGTACCCATAAGGCTAATTCCTGCTGCTCCTATTCAGTAAATAACGACAGCCTTGAGACCTGTGAGTGCTGAGGACCTCGGAAAATTCAGATGCTTTTGGTTATGTGCCTATATGGATTTAATAGTCCCAGTTTATTAAAAAGGGAGTTTTTAAATTCTAATGAACTAAATTCTGCCCGAAATTATTAAAATGTAAACCCAAAGTAACTTTAAATAAAACACCTATCAGTGAGCACAGAATTAGGCCCATTATACTGCTCAAATCACATTTTAATAGCAAGAGATAGTTTTATTAGTCATCTTAATGACAGTGCAAACCCCAAACTACTGTACATTCAAGGAACAGGTTCTTATATATTAAACAACATATAATTCTCCTTAAAACCTCTTTTATTAAAAAGTTTTAAGAATAATATTAAATACATAAACAGCCATGTTAATTAGATTACATAGTTAATGTACATTGGAACTATGACTTATTGCAGAGTTACTGACCATGAAAGCACATTTTGATCATTCCAGGCTGTAATCCCCACTTAATCCATCCCCAGTCTGTCAATCAGTGGAATACAATCAGGATATTTATGATCACATCAGACCAGAGATCTGTAAGAATTTAGCAACTTTGCAGAGCTGAATCCAGAAAAGAAGGGGGAAAAATGTTTCCACTGGCAAAATGAACCGTTGCCAGGAAAAACATTATTGTTGACTTGGCCCATGTAATTTAATTTTCTACTCAGAAGTAACTTACAAACCAGCAACTAGGAGAAATTATCAATACTGGGAACTCTCATAATAACAAAGCAGAGGAGTTTTACCTGGCACAGCACTTTTTTAAATCATGTTTTTCTTTTTTTAACTTAGTGCTGTGGTTTTTTCCTCTCCTAGTTTTTGCCATCATGAAATAATTCAAATCACTAGAGCAGCAGGAAAAAGCATCCCTTTCTTGGGCCCCCTCCCTCCTGACATCCACCATGGCCCCTGTTCAAATGATTCACAACAAGAGCCGTGTCTCTGTGGACAGGGGAGACCTGAAAGTTTTTGGGGTACCTGACCCCATGCCCAGGTTGGGGAATGCTTCAGGATCCATGCTGTGTTTAGACACCTGATTCACATCTCAGTATTTCTGCAGGGGATGTGCAATTCGATAGCAAAGATACATGGCAGTAGTGAAGGTGTCATATAGGTATATGACACCTCTTGTAACCTAAGAGATATGGGGACATCATCCTTTGGGGACCACAATGATTGTCTCATGGGTTATTTCAATACTCTCCAGACCTGCAAATGCTTTCCATGGAAAGACATGGAGAAACAGAGCCTGTTAGAAAGAAAGATGTATCAGAAAGAAGGGAAGGGACCCTGGGAAACCAGATGATGAACCAGCACTGTTCAGCTTGGGGTGAGGGAAACCGAACAGAGCTGTACAGATGAGGTGTACTCAGTTCTTTCCATCAAACCCAGGATAACCCTCCTGTATCTAGCATGACCCTACCTCTCAGTGACAGGATGTAGTAAATAACTTCCATTATGGACATGTTATTCTCACTTTCAAACAGTAAGAGAAACTGAGGTAGGAGGCTGTGCTATCACCTTCTTTGCAGCTGTTCATAACTATACATGGGGCATGATTTTCACATCTGTTTAGGTATCTAAGTCTGGTATTTGATAACTCAAAACAGCATATAAGAGCTTGATCTGGCCATTTCTGCCATAAGTGATGTGAAGCAATGTTATGAAGAATTTTACCCACTGTCTGATGTGCAGCCCGTGTTCAAGCTCCATCAGTAAGTGACTTTTTTCACCCAAGCTTGAGTGAACATAAGTGTGTGTTTCACACCTTGTCATTTGGTTGTGATTTGGTCCTTTGCCTGGATGGCAGAGGGCTGGATTCCAAAAAATGTTTCTTCTGTGAGCTTTAGTGATTGGAGCTGTGCTGAGCTTGGATAGGCAATCCTCTGATGAACTTTCCAAGTTCCTATTGCCATTTTAACAATCTCCCCCTCTTTAAGCTCAGAGGGCCATTGGAGATCATGCTCAAAGAATGAGCTTGCTGGGCTCTTGATGTTGACTCCTCCAAGGCATATTTTTCTCAGTGCTACTTTATTGCTTCTGTCTTAGAACAATCTCAATAACATTCTCAATATGAGAAGTGGACGAATATCTCTTAGGGTTTTTTTGGTTATTAGAGAAATACAAAACAGAAAACAGCAGGATAATCAATAGTCCCTATGGTTCTCCAGGATCCATCCGATAAAGAGATTCAATCAACACCCTTTCCCTGCCTTGATAGCAATAAAGTCCTTGGAATGGAGCATTGTCACGGGATTAGTCTTCTGCTTGTAAGAGAAATGCCTTAGCAGTTAGTTAGCAGCATGATGCCATTATCTTGTTGACAGTGCTCTGTGTCATTGATACTGTCTCTGATGCAGCTTCTGTTCAGCCATGATCTGTTTTCATTAAGCTTTCATCTAAGCTCTCCCTTTTAGAAGACATTTTCCTTAATTTTCTTACAGATGCTGGGGCATCTCTTGATAACTATGTAAACTCAAACTGCACTGAAGGTGTTTCATTTTAAGTGGGCATTAAAGACAAAAAAAGTAACCAGCAGCGCTGGACACTTTGCTGCCAGTAGTGAAACATGGCTGCTTGCTTGAGAACTTGAGATATGTCAGTTGTAGTTTGTTTCTATCAGAGTAATGTGGTAGTTGTATATATGCCACTTTCCCAGGAATGTAAATGCTTCGTTAGTTCTGTCCCTGTCCTGAAAAATCTAATATGGCACAAATAAAGTGCGGTAAATGGCTTCATGGAAAGCAGATGTGAGGGGAAGCCTAGACTCCTACCAAAGCTTTAGGGGACTTCAAAGACTGAAAGAAAGAGCTGAACAAAATATTCAACTGTGCCAGATTTTCACTGTTCTTGATGAAAGAGCAAAAGTGAGGGGGGGGCAAAAAAAAAAAGAAGAAAATCTGGCTCCTTGTTTTAATTTTCTACTAGCCTAAGGCAAGACTTTTAGGAGGAATAAATTACAAGCAAACAGGGAGAGAGGCTGAATGGAGCAACTGCTGAACAAAGGGCATTCTTGGAAGGGTCTGGTTTTAGAGAACCTAGAAGTTGTCAGCTCAGTTATCAGGAGGCCGTCTTCCTCCCCGCTTGCCAGCCCGGCGCTTTTGAGCAACGCCACAGCTCCCCATGAGCTGACTGCATGCAAATGCTGTCGCTGCACGGCGGCAGTGAACGCTTGGAAAGTGTCCTCTGCAGAAGTGTTTTGTAGGACAGCCAAACGGAGAAGGCTTTGAAAATTTGGCAGCAGATGTGAATGCGACATAAATGATTGCAACCTTTAAAGTTGTTTTCCAGAACAAGCCATCTGGGCTGGACTTGGAAATGAAGTAGAATATAGATGATGGTATTCAAGAGGCTAAAACATGCCAACTCTAAACACTAGGATAATTCATTCCTGTTGTTTTAGGTATCATGTACTATATAAGGATAAAAAACCACATGCACAGAACAATCAGATTTTTTTTCTTTTTTCCTCAGATACTGTGTGGGAGTGAAGGCTGCGACTTAACAAGAGCCGGTGAGAAAATGGGAAATGTAAGAAAAGAACTAAACCATGTTTCATGGGGCAGTTTTACAAAATGATGCTTCATCTGTTGGAGAACTCTTCCACCTCAAATCCCTTTCAAATTACCCCATAGGCTCCATCCCTAGTGAAGATTTGGCTGGCACATCCTCGCTGGTGAGAGCTGTGAAGCTATGACTGTCCTCTCCACCAGGAAGCATCTCCATCGTAGGTGCAATTCATGTTAGTCAGCTTAGCATTTCCCTCACTCCATGGGGGAGTAAGCTGCTGGAGGGTCTTTATTTATGTGGCCAAAGAGGTATGATTTGTGCTATGCTATCTGAGACAAATACTATTTTCCCCACTTGTCCTGCTGTCTTGTACTTCCTTCTCCAGCTCCTGAAAGGGAAATACCTTTTAAGTAATATTAGCCCACCCTTGGTTGCACAATTCAAAGCTTAATTCACACAGATGTTTATTGTGACTGCACATGACAATGAGCTAATTGTTTGCAGAAATCTTTTTGTAGATGGACACATAGTTGTAAATTAGCTGAGGGACCTCAAGGCACACTTACCAAATACAATTGTGTTGCTAGGTCTGAAAATAATTACGTTTGCTTGAGTTTGGGCCAGGCTGCCTAAAGATTCTCCACGTTGTAATGAGCTGTTGGTGACTTGGCCTGTGGTTTAGGTGTAGCTATGGGTTGGATTTTTTCAATTTTGATGGTATTTTTTTTTTAGTGGTCATGTAACACAGGAAAACAAACAAACAAACAAAAAATAATAAAATAGGGCCGCTGTAGTGGATGAGCAGTGATAAAGGAGAAGAAAACCCTGGTAGCTACCAACTGCTTAGCTGATTTACCACTCATTTTTCTGCAGTAGCCCAAATACCAGGCTGTATTTGTTTGCTGCTGCCTGCTGAAGCCTTCGACCTCAGCCTGCCCTTCTCTCCCCCAGTGCTGACAGTAAGTGAAGAAATGCTAAATTCATTCATCTGCCCGAGATCCCTTTGAAGTCCACCACTAAAAGCTCTATTGTTTTATTAGCTGTTAATGTGGCACGGGGGAATTCGGCTGTGCACAGCAGAGCTGGGGTGCGGGGGGAGCCCTTCCTGGTAATTTGTCACTCTTTAGAAGTATGACATGCCTTGCTCTGCGAA
This sequence comes from Aegotheles bennettii, assembly GCA_013398125.1. Lineage (NCBI taxonomy): Eukaryota > Metazoa > Chordata > Aves > Caprimulgiformes > Aegothelidae > Aegotheles > Aegotheles bennettii. The sequence goes on along the minus strand of VZRW01007582.1, from coordinate 947,050 downwards.
CACGCTGGCAAGTTGGAGTGCTCAGGGCTGAGGCTGGAGCTGCTCGGGACAGGGAGCTCCCACCGCTGTCGGGCAGGAGTCCTGGAGCTGGAGTGGCTGAGAGGATAGGACAGGCTGAGGTCACACACCTTGGTCCTCTCTGGATGTTACGGGGGCCAAGGTCAATGCTAAATTAAAGATCATGGGCTTCTGCAAAGAGCCAGCTATGCTGGCTACAGGCTGGCTACTGACTGCAGAGAGTGCACTGGTCACAGCAGGCACACTGGGGACAGGTTCTCCGAGGAGAGATGGCTGCAGATGCCTGGACTGGGGGGGATGTTGCCTCTTAAATTCTCTGGATTAAGATGGTTTGGTAATGAATGCTTAAGTGTAACTAATCTAGATGCCTTTCCTGTTCTTTCTCTGACACACAGCTTGTGGAGATACGAAGCACGTGGAGCTACACGGTGGTGCTTGCCCCCTGGAGACTCCACCAGCACCAGCTCAGTGCTGGCATTGCTGGCCAGAGAGACTGGCTGGTGGCTCTTGGGGGTGATCCAATGTCTGAGCATCAACACGGCTTCCTAACGAAAAGCAAGCACATGCTGGGAATGCTGTTAAGCCACGAGATGAGGCTTGTTGTTTTCCACACGCACTCTGTACAGGCAGTCAGTGATCTACATGTAATTGATAAAGCATCTATTGCTTTCTCCTTTTGGCTTTCAGCTCCTTGTATCTCACCTCTCTCCCAAGATAGAGGGAGCTGCAGGAACTTGCTGGTGTGTAATTATCTGGACACACAAACGCTTTGCAGCTGCAAGCTGGCTCCTGTGCACGATCTGAAAGCTGGGCACAGCACACTTGCGTGTTAAGGAAATGAAGTAGATGCTGCCTCAGGCTGTTTATTGCTCAGCCCTGTTGGCAGGTACAAAAGATCTCCACAGAAGCCATCCATCACTGGAGCTGCTGTTCCCTGCAAGCACAATGCAGTTAATGGCAGGAGCTGTGTCCTGGTAAACACAAACAGGAAGGCAAGCACAGGTCCTGGCCGCGCTGCCTGCAGGCAGCCGCCTTATTTGCTTTGCTTTGGTCTGATTGCTCCTCACAAACTCAGCTTCATCAGTCCATCACCAGAGCCTTTCTTTCCATCTGTTCTTCCCAGTGCCTTCTGTGGCACTAAAACTAAGTCAATAGAAATGCAAAACTTCTCTTATTTCCTCAGTCTGAATCTTGAGAACCTTGCTGGGTAGGTTGGTGGTTTGCATAACTGCTTAACTACAAAGTGTAGCTCATGTGATGAAGCATACTCGTTAGTGTAATGTTCTTCTGTGATGTCAAACTGCTGCTGTTTGTTCCTGGAAACAGGGGGAAATGAATCTCCCAACATTTTCCCATGGCAGAAAGGTGAGGGGTCACGAGGAGCTTGTTCACTAACATCCATAGCACGGGAGGGTGCAATCGATTTGATCTGCTGTGCCCTCAGCTCAGGGCTGGGACACAGGAGCAGAGGGGACAGGAGCACGTCAGTGGCGAGATCAGCATTCATTTTGGGTAGGGTCATTTAAAATTCAATGCCTGACAACAGCACGGTGCAGTGGTAGAAAATAGCTCCCACTTTAGGGTCCTGATTCAGCAAATCACTTGCGAGACTCCTGTGTGTGTTCTGCATAAAACACATCCCTCTCTGCGCCGGAGCCATCGGGTTTGAAATGTATATCCATGCTGAGGCCTTTTAAAGGTTTATTGTTACTGGTCACAGTTTTGCTGAGAGGGAGCCTTGCAGGTCAGTTATTATAGAATTAATCTCAATGCACAGTGCACATTAAGCTGCTCTTAAGTAGTCTGAAAACCAGTGGCCTTCACAGGTTTTCTCCTAACATTGCTAGTGGGTGTGACATTCTTATCAAAATCTTTGCAACTATTTTGGTCCAACATGTTTGTAAGCAGCAAAAAATATAAGAATAATGAAATAATAAGTATTAAACTATCATTCTAGAGAGTTTTTCCCTTTTGTAAAACATGATAGTACCAATTAATCAATGAGGTATGCTTGTAACTGCATTACTGACTTTTACATGTGGCCACAGCTACTGCACGTGCAGACTGAGTAACTGGGGTTGGCATCCGATGAGGTGCAACTGCTGTGGCCCCCTCTGCGGATTCCTGCCCCTTCGGAGCAGGTAACCACACACTGGTGGTGAGGGAGACTCATTGCTGTCACTCATTTAGTAATTAATGGTTTCTGAGCTGCCCTGGGGCACCACTCGCTGCTCCAGTGTGCTTCTGGGTTTGTAAAGCAGAGCTGGGATATGCTGGTTTGCACCAGGAGGAAAGTGTACCCACTACTGATCGAGTTGACTGTGTTTCCAAACCCCAGTTCTTGGTCTGATGGTTAAACGGGCGTTAGGGGTGCAGTGTGCTCCCACACTCCCTGGTTGCTTAATTAGGGAAGCTTTAGGATGACAGCTTTGCCCTCAGAGACAAAAAGTGTCAGCTTTGGAAAGACATTATTCTGGAACAAACCCTGCAGGCAGTGTGCATACACCTTCTGGGCGGCCACACTGGGTTTCGGGGTTTTTATCAGAGCAAATGCAGGTATTCTGTTTCCCTGGCAGTGGGTGATTTGCTCACATGGGTGCTGGCTCCCAGCAGCCCCAGCTTGGCCACTGCAGAGCCCTCAAGCCACGAACTGGAGCATCTTTGCTGCAGTGCAATAGATTGCTTCCTCACCACTCGCTTTCCAGAAGTTTGAGAGAGATTTGAATCCTATCCCAAATTTCTCTGCTGTAATGCTTGGAAAATGCATTTAAAGGAGGCATTTACTCTAAATTCTGCTCTACAGAAATGGTTCTTTCATCACGTTCCCATTAACCTTAGAATGCTTTTAAGCACTTTCTCTTCCGTGGGAATGAAACGGGGGACTATTTCCAGCTAATCAGAATTTTTTATTTAAACCCATGGGAATTGGTCAAACCCAATATATCAAACAGAGCCCAAACCTGACTGGTCTTTTGTCTTCTGAGAAAGCCCTCTGCCCCGTTGTTATGTCTCTGCATTTGGAGCTCTACTTCTGAATACAGAGTAGAGATTTTGGGAAGCTCACCAGCACTTCTAGTGCCAGCGCGGTGCATAGCGTCTCCCTGCTGCATTACAAAGGTGGGTTTGTGCTTACTTCTTAACATGGTAAGAAAGACTTTTTTGCATCTAGCTTGCAGTGGAAAAATGGTGCCACGTCCCAGGTGACTTGTGCCTCCAGGGGTGGGTAAATGCCACCACAGGGCTCTCTGTTCTGGCTTTCTCTTGGAAAACAACCAGTGTTTGTGCTGGCATTTTCTCTCTTTTCTTTCTCTGTCTTTAATCTTACGGCCACAGTTTAGAGGTTGTGAAGTAAATGGAAGGTGAGGCCAAGGGGAAGGTTGGGTATTTCCCATGTGTAGCTCAAGCTGTAATTACACCAGAGGGGGCCTGATATGGTTTCTCCACAGACCTTGGCATTGGCCTGTGTGTTAAAGCAGAAGGCGAGGGTTGGAACAAATTCCTGTGGTTGTAGGGGACGTGAAGAGGCAGATTGTAGAGAGCTGGTAAAAGCATGATGCCCAAGGCTGGTATTTACACAGGCTTCTCCTGAGTTAGTTTTAGACTTTAGAAATAGAGGTAAGGAGCAAGGAAGTTCATGTTATCTAATTGTTGGCATCCAGCTCGGCTGCCTGGCGAAGGGTCAGTGCTCCCTTTGTTGTTGCACAGGAGGGAGCAGCTCCTTCCATGGGTGCCTTGCAGTGCTGCTGAGAGCCAGGTTGCTCCATGGGGGATTGACAGCCAGGACCTATGAGCAGTCCTTCAGGGTCAAGTCCCAGGGGGTTGCTGGGGATTTATACTCAGAAAATTCTTCTCTGTTTCAGTGGGAGGTTTGACAAGCCGAGCCAAGCAGACACTTTTCCATCCTTAAGCCGTGAAGCTGTCGCAGTTGCAGCCAGCCATATTTCCAGATGGGTAAAATTCCAGAGAAACGATGATGGATTTGACACATCTCAAATGATGACAGCGGAGGTGCTGACTCCCCCTTTAATTCCTTCCCTTAACAGACAAGGGCCCTGAACCTGGCCCACTCTGCCGACATGTGCAGCTCTTGTTTCTCTTTCACTGCATGTCTGGTTGGCTTTGCCTTCCTCCCCCAACTCATAACTCCCAGCTCCTTTCCTGCGGGAAAGATTAAGAAGGATAGGAAGTCGTCTGTGCAAAAAGCGTCCCTGGCCAAAGTAAATACAGGTCACAAGATTAGGCTTCATCAGAACTTTAAGCCTGGCCCAAACTAAACAAATGAGCTGTCATGCTTTGGTAAAAGCTCCAGTATGAGTGAACTGGCATGACTGCAAAAACGGTAAAGCAGCTAATGGGTTTTGCAATATGGAAGCTTGAAGTTTTGTTTTTAATGCTGCATTCCTGACAGTCAAGACTTGCACAAAATTTCAAATGCCATTAATTTTGTGTGTTGGCCTCGCTAGCTACTATGCAAACACACTTCCTAAAGCACAGTGATAGCAGCAGAACAGCACTGTAAGGCTGGTCCGTTCCAGACAGCCCCTACGGCACAGAGGAACAACGCAGGACAGTAAGAAACACCCTGGTGCAGCTTGAACCCTGGGGTTCTTGGCTGTTGACACTCTGAGACCAAATCTTTGAATGAATTACAGATTCGCTTTGAAAAAGCCTCTAGCTGTTCAAATATCTAACTTTTTGAAGCCCCGATATCTACATAAAAATGCCAACAGAGCCATGATGATGGACACCACAGCACAGGCACAGTCCTTAGCCACTAGGTAGTTGTTCACAAAAAAGGTTAATTGGATCAGTGAGTGGCTGCAATCTCTCAGGATTCCTTGTAAAGGGTCAGAGGGTAATTTGCACTAAGAGAGAACTGGGAATATTTTTTTTCTTGCAATGAGCAGACTCTGTGGACATGGGACTCGGGTGCTGTCCCCTGGCTCTGGCACTGTCCTGTTGTGCCTCTCTGGAGATGTTATTTCCCCCTGAGCGCTTTTGTTCCCACACCTGCACAGCAGGGACAGCAGTGACAGGACAGCTGCTGTGCTGGGAGAAGTATCGATGTTGTAAACCACAGAGCTGCAGAGATCTGCAGTGCTCTGATTTATTCAATAATTACTGGTCATAATCATTATAAGAAAAAAACCCCAACCAACAACCATTAAAACTCTTTATGGAACAAAAGTCAAGCTTTTAATATTGTTTTAATGTACTTGACAAAGTGTTAGTTTAGAGCTAAGGCCAGTCTGTTGTAAGTGTGCTAGGGTTGAGAAAATTTAAAAACCAAAATATTTCTCCCAGTAGAGACCTTGCAGCTTATCAGGTAACTGCAGGCTGTATTTTGGCCATTTTTAACTGGGCATTAAAAGTCTTTTTGACACTTGCTTTATTCCCCTACAATAGACCCTAACAGCCCCTCCGAGGCCTTCTACAGCCTGATGTGTAAGATGTAATGAGGACTGGTTTGAAGAGTGGAATTTGACCTGAGAGAGATGTGAGTATCTGGGGACTACTTGGTCTTCAGTAGCACTTGGGGGCTCTTTACTTTGTGGGGCACTTTATTACTCGTTAGTACTTGGGGACGCTGTGCTGTACTCATTAGCATGCTGTCCAGTGGCTTGTGATGTTTAAGCATTGCTGTGTTATGGCAGAGCATACAGACCCTTTCTCCTCCTCCTCTTCTTCTCCTGCTCACGGAAGGACCAGCTGGACCTGGGGCTGCTCAGTGAGATCAGAGTGTCCCTGAAGATGTTTGTCAGCAGAAAAGAACTGGGGAGTCCCATTGGCCACAAACCTGACACCCATGGGTGTGGGGCAGCCTCTGGTGTTCACACAAACATAAAGTACATAGGCAAGAGACCAAAGCATGCCACTGGGGGAAGCCATTCATGCTGGTGGGACTCTTGCATGACTCCAACTCTAAGCAAGAGAGGTCCTTGTTTCAGCCTTGTCCCTCTGCTTCTCATCCTTGCAGAAAAACCAGGAGCAAGAAGCAAGTTGGACACCAAGCCAAGCCCCTCTGCTCCCTGTGACTGCCTGCATCCCTGAGAGTGCCCAGCCCTACAGCAGCCACCACCGAAAGCGAAGGGGGATGCCATGTTGTTGGCAGACTCTCTATTATTTTCTGTTTCTGAGAAACAAGCCTGGATGAAGCTGCCAAAATTTTTGCCCTGCCCTGTGCTGCCACTTTCTTGCTTTACAGTATTGGCCACTTGTGGAGATGTGGTCGTTCCTCTTGTATGGCCACGGCTGCCCTCCCAGGGAGGGCTGCATGGTGAAGGGAACAAGATGGGCTCAGGGATGGTGATAGTCTTTCTCACTTTTACTTTTCCACTTAGCTTAAATTATTGCCAGACGTGTGAACTCATCAAACAAGGATCAAGTTTTCTCTGCAAGGCAAAGTTTACCCCAGGCCTGGAATAGTGCCTGAGCTTCCCAGCAGTCAGGAAAAAGCTCGCAGGGAGCAGATGAGCAATTCCTTTTGTATTTTCCATCCATCAGGAAAAGCTGCATCTGAAAAAATAATAGCTGAACTGGAAAATAAAATTAGACAAGTCTGAACAAATATGGAAACCATCCCTGACCTGGTATTGGAAAAGATTCTCAAATGCTAGAAAGGAGAGAAGCAGAGAGAGGGAATGGATGCGTTTTGGCCTCTGTTGGGAATATGGAAGGAATTATTTCATTCTTTTTCCCCGTCTATTTGTTCTCTATATGGCACTCTGTGTGGTTAACCCTCTGTCTTTGTCATAAATACATGTGGCAGAGACAAGTTTTTTCAGAGGTCCCAACCAAACCATCTGTTTCGCATCTGTGGTTTTGCATATGTAAATATTATTATTAATAGTAGCAAAAGCAATCATAATGGCAGCAGGAATAGAAACACTATTAATAGTCACAGTACTGACATTTTTATTTATATTGCTGCAGGAGGTCACATCATGCACCAGGACTCAGCTGTGAGTTCAAGTGAGAACAAAAGGATGGTTGTTACCCCCAAGAGCTGTCGGTGAGCACAAATGTGGCCATGGGTGTGGTGCCAGGGTTGTCAAGGTGGGATCATGGTGCCTGAGCATGATGATTTCCCCCAGAGCCTCACAGAGGAACTTTCCAAGGGGAAATGGCTCCTGACAACTGCCAGCTCCTTGCAGGTCCTGTTATTGTGGCAAGGAGAAAATAATTTCCAGTGGGGAGAGCTCAACTCAGCAGCTCAAAGTACCTGGAGACGAATGGAAAAACTCCCCAGTAAGGGTAAATACGTGATTCCTACTTATCCAGAGACTGAATTTGTCCTGGTAGGTCCAGAGGCGGAGTGGAGGTTTCTGCATTGCCCTGCCCTGAGGTCTCATGGCCAGGCCAAGGTATCTTGTCTCCATACAGACAGCAAGATTTTCTGGGTTGGTGATCTGCCAGAGCAAGTCATTCTGCAAACCATCAGCATCCTGGTGGTTGGGGGAGACATCTTTCTGTCCCTGCCTTACTCCTACAGCTAAAAGTGACAGCAACTCTCCTAACTAATTCAATAAGCAGACAGAAGACCTCAGGGCTGGGGGAGCTGAGACTGGAGGCAGAAGCAGTAGCAAGAAGGCCAGGTAGAGCAGGAAGAATAAGGGTGCAGGTCATAGACACCAAACATGGGGAGGTTGGAGGTGCTTGTGCTGGCAGGAGCACTCTGGAGAGGCCAGGAGGAATGCAGTGAAAGAAGGAAGCCCCCACTGCATTCTAGGCTTGGGTCTGATCCATGCAGTGCCTAGAGACACACAAGCTGACAAAACACACCCTCCTCTTTCCAGGTTCTCCCCGGGTTGAGCCGCTATCTTTGTTCCAGTAAGAAGAATGCTATTTGTTTGGTTCTGGTTGTTTTGCTGGATCTGTAGTGCATTAAACAGCCCATCTTCTGGTTTGTATTTTTTCCAGTTATCGTATTTCATGTATCCTGGCTCCTCACATCCAGCCCTGTATCCCCCCCAAGCAGAGACTGAGCGGGATCCAGTCTTTGAGCTTGCTGCCTTCACGTGCACAGGACATGGAACCCCATTCCATGCTTCCTTGCTGAGTTGTGGGAGTATTTGCAGCAGGGACTGACACCTTCCTTTGTTTTCAGTCTGTCACCTAGATCACGTTACCCTGGCTGGAGCTTGAGGACCCAGTTGATGGTACAGGCTGCCCTTGAATTTTACATCACCTGCATACAAGCTGGTTTTTGAAGTCGGTCTGGATCAGCAATAACAAACCAAGGTTTGTACTTATTTCTTACATCATTCAGATTTTGACTATGGCACACTACAGGAGCACATGTAAAGGGGGGGTGTGGTGTGGAGAGGGGGGCTTATCAGTGCTTTTTAAAAGTCTACCCTGACAGTGTACCATAACTTCACTTAAAACCTCCAGCAATTCAGTGCTGAGTGCCCCGGACCCTGTCACCTCCTATGTCATCCCTGTGCGAGTCTGCAGACCCTGGGATAGACAAAATCCAATCTGTTTCTGTTTCTCTTGGAAATCTTTGCAGACAGGCATTTAAAACACAAGAAAAAAAATCTAATCGGATAAAAAAAGGGATAAAAATCTAGTTCAGTTCCCACTCTGACGTAGTATCAACTCCATAGTACAAAGCTCAGGGCAGTGGCTCTTGCAGCTATTTCCTTTGCAGCAGGGAGGAGATGGGGACCCAGGGGAGCACCAGGAGGGGTGTGGGGCTGCCACAGGGTGGTACGTGGGGCTGCTGGGACAGGCACCCTGTGGGGAAGGGGCATCAGAGGTCCCCAAATTGGGCACCCAGCCCCCTCTGAGGAACAATCTGTGAGCTGGCTGATAATCAGGGTTAGCCCCTCACTGTCCACCCTATGCTCTGACAGAAAGAAGAGCTGGAAAACAGAGATAACAGGATAAGGATCAGCTATGAACTTGAGATGTGCATTGTCCCACTTGCTATATCCCACTCTTTCTGCCAACAACAAAGTCTTCCCTGGGCACAAACACATCTCTGAGGAAATTCAAACTTGGAGCCTCTCCAGGATTAACTTGTGGTTGTGACCCAGGTGCCTCCAGATCTGGGAGCTGCTCAAAAGTGTCCTTCTCCTTTTGTTGGCAAGGCCTGAGAGCAGGTTTCCATTTGAGCAGGTTGATTTACACGGTCTCCAGGGCTGAGCCCTGTTTCACAATTTCATGCAAGTCATCAAAAGCAATGGTCTTCACACCCACCATCCAACACACTGTGTGTGCCCAAGGCAGGGAGCTCAGCCCAGAACAGCACTGTTCAACCCTGTGCCATTACACCTGCACCCCGTCCTGGCTGTGCTTCTCTTACCCACAGCCCCCTCCCCTGGGCTTTGCAGTGTCCTTGTCCCCAGCTCAAATCCTCCTGAAGACTCTCCCATTCCATTTTTCCAAGAGATGCTCAGCTAATCTTTTCCTGCCCACTTAGTGGAGCAAGTGGTGCCTGTGGGTGGGCTGGGGCTGGCGGGGCTCTCCCGACCGGCAGTGATTATCCAGCAGCTCCTCGGGGGCGGGGGGTGGGAGGGGGGGGGCAGGGAAGCCACTGCCTAATCCGTCCCCGAGCTGGATGGGTGCCTGGATCATTTCAGCGCTGCTCAGCCGATGCACACACTCTGCAGCACAACCCACCTCCTCCAGCTCATGGCACAGGCATCTGTCACCGAAACCTGTCTGCATGAAAGGCTGTCTGCACAACCGGGGGGGAGAGAAAGGCATGACAGCACAATTAGTGAGAGCAAATGAAAGGCTGTTTGAAGAGGAGGAGGGAGGAAAGGGGAGAGCTGCATAAATCCCTGGTGGGGTTTTGGGCTTGACATCAAAACCCCTTAACAGTGTATTACTTCAGCCCCCAATGTGGACAGATGTTGAGCTGTGGCTCAAAGGAAGTCAGAAATCTTTTCTTAGAAAAAAATTGGCTAGGAAACTAAAGAAAATATTGTGAAAGAAAAGGAAATAAAAGCCCACTAAAGAAGATTTATCACTGCCTCAAGCATTTCTGTATCCTCTAGTCTTATGAGGTCTCAGCCTCAGGGGAGAGAAAAAGAGAAACAGCCTGTTGCTACACTAATGGGTCACAAATTTAGAGTGGGGACATGTTTGTCCAGCTAGACGATGATGGAGGGAGCAAGCTCACCCAGCTGAGGACTCCTCCTATCCACACTAGTCCCAGACAGCTTCCAGTGGCCTCTGGCACCAGCCTGCAGCTTTCCCTGGTGCATCTACCTCAGCTGCCCTATTTGCCCACTCACTCACTCTTGCAAGGTTCTTCTGGAGCCCCTCGTCATTGGCAAAACATTTTATTTCCCAAAAGAGCTTAGCGTCATCCACAAACCTGGAGATTTTGCTGTCTATTCCCTTCCCAATTCCACAAATGAACCAGACCCAGTAGATTCTTAGGCACAACCCCATTGCTGAATCTCATTTGTCCTCAAAAACTGGCTGCTAAACCCTGCACTTTGCTACCTGCAAGACAGGAATATCTTTTAACAAGGTTTAGTCCATCAAACGACTGTTGTTTCAACCTCAGGGTAATGTAAATTTTTAAAAATAATTTTGCCAAAATCTTTTCCAAAATGTCCATTGGTTCCGAGTGTTGTTTTCTCCCTAGCCAGCCACACGCTGGTATTTTCAGAGAGTCCCAGCATGCTGGCAAGGCAAGCTTTCCCTCTTCAGCAGCCATGTCTGCTGGCTTTTTCCTACCCACCTGCTCCTGTGCTTGTTGCTGGTGCAGACCCAACCACCCGAGCAGGGACAGAGGTGACACCCACCCCTGCAGCTCCCAGGGTCCCCTTCCAGAGTTTGGTTTGTAGGTAGTAGCAACCTGCCAGTCCTCTGGTACCATAGCTATTTGTGAAGTCACATTGATCTAGTTCCTACAGAGAATGAACTGGGTGTGAGGATCTCCCAAATACCTGCAGCAGTGGAGACCAACACACAGTTGTGCCTGAGCTGCCTTGTCACACCTTCTCCTCAGTACCCTGCTGCACATTTGTGTTGAGCAAGGGCTCCCTAGCCAGCTTCTCACTACTGATATATATATATATATATATAAAAATAAATTAAAGATATTTGCAAGGAGACCTTTATGATCTTTTTCTAGCTCTTTTAATTTTCTGTCTACACTCTACTTACTATGTTTTATGGGTTTTCCTTTCTTCCTCATATGGGAAACCTTTCCACTTCTAAAATGCTGACCTTCTCCCTGTGATACCTCCTTAACTTTAGCAGTGAGTCAGGCAGAGTGTTTCTTAGGACCTCTTAGTTCTTTTTGAGCTGTGACACGTTTACTTGGGCTTTAATAGAGCATTTTTTAAATCACCTTCAGACTGCTTGCAGGCTCCTTGCTTTCTGTCTGTTCCTTTTGGTTTGTTGTTATTGACTAAACACCTTGTTTTTTCATAGTTCTCTCTCTTGAAACTGTAGAGCCACACGCTGGATTTATTTGGTGTGTTCTTTCCCACTACAGCATTAAATTGGTTGTTTTGTGGTCACTAGCAGAGAACAGCTCCCCCACAAACACCTTGTGAAGCAGGACCTGGGCACTGCTCCCCACCCAACCCAGAGCAGCAGCTGCCCTTGCTGCTCCCAGCACTGCTTGGGCCAGGAGCCTCCTTATTGTATCCAAAACCACTTTTCTTTTTCCTGATGGATCACTGAGCTGACTAGTTTCTCTAATCTCATTTTATATTTGCTGATCATTACCTTTATCCTGATCAGGGGTCAGTAACACAGCCCTGGCTTTACATTTTTCCTATTGGAATCTGGGATCTTTCATCTCGAGAAATCTGTACTGGGGTTGTCATTCAAGGTCATCCAAAAGCCTGGCATTATCTTATTTTTCTAAGCTTCTGGTATAGGGACAGAAGCACCTCTAAGTTTTGTCCTTGCTTGGTTGCTTAATAATGCTCCTGTGGATCTGCCAGTGCTCTGAGTGGTCAAACTCACCTTATTTGTTGCACTGCACCATTTATTTCCCTGCTGCTCTTTCCCTGGATACTGGCCACGTCCTCCTGACAAGAGGTACAAGTCTGAATTTCTACACCCACTAACTTTCCTTCAGCTTCTCATTTAAATGCTCCTTTATGGTTTTTCCATTTTTCAGTGCCACCAGCCCAGCTTTGCTGCAGTGGAGGTGCAGGACCCCCTGGTTCAGAGCAGTCTCACTGGCAGGAATCCCTCCTGGGTGTGTGCACCCCCTCATTGCCAGGGCCACGAGAGCAGAGGTGAGACCTCTGTGCAGCCTCCCTGGGGCTCTGTCAGCACCTCCTCTCCCATTGCCCTGCGCTCTGGGCCAGCACAGACACCCAGTGCTGTGTGAGGAGCCACCTGCAGATCTCTCCTGCCCCGTGGGCTGAAGCTGCAGGGTTGGGAAAGTTGTGTCACGTTTTTCTGAAGAAAGCAGGAAAGACGCCTCTTACCCTGGGCTTTTTAATCCCACTTACTACAGGCTGACTTACAGCTCTCTGTGCCATCACTCACAGAGCCTGGCAATGTCACCAGCCCTGCTTGCTGTGCCCAGAGCTAACTTGTCCCCCCCACCCCAACCAGCCCTGCCTGCTGCCCCAGCAGCCAGCCCTTGACTCGGGCCCATTCCACCCCCTCGTGAGGCCCGAGGGTCTCCATCCCCTGCCTGCCCACCCCCATGCAGGGGTGCCCCTGATCCCATCCCCACCTCGCTCCTCCCTGCGCTCCATCCCGCCCGGGGGCAGAGGCGGGGGTCCCTGCGGCTCCGGGGGTGAGGTGGGCTCAGGCTGTGGTGCTGGGGTGGGTGTGTGTCTGTCTGCCCAGGGGGACACCCCAGCTGTCACCCCAGTGTCAGGGTGGACTCGCAGCAGTGGCCGGAGCCGCGCTCGCTGTCGCGGTGCCGGGGTGTCCCCTCGCGGCGGGCNNNNCCCGGGCTCCGTCCCGCCCGCCTGGCAGCGAGCGGCCGGGTCCCTCCCGGTGGGGCAGGGGCCGGGGCCCGGGGCCCTCCCGGCGCTGCTGGGGCAGGTGGCAAAGCTGTCACAGCCCGGGACACAGCACAGCTCTTGAGCTCTGCTGCTCCTTTGCAGCACCCCCTTCCAACCTGATCCATCCGGGGGGGTGTGCAAGCATCCCCCCTCTGCCCCATCCCTCCTGGCCAGGGACCCCCTGGTGAATGCACAACCCTGCTACCAGCGGCCACACTCTGCAGCCATAACCTGGAGACTTTAACTCCTAGGGCAGCACTGATGCTTTTTTCCCCCAGACTCGGTTACCCCTGACATAGCCCCATATTCTTGGGCTTTTTTGCAGGAAGAGAGCATCCGTTTTGTTTTACAGGTGTCCTGGTGTGCCTTGAGTGACAGCATCTGCCATGCACGAGGGACTCCAGAAACACCAAATTCCAGGTGCAGCAGAGGTGTGAGAGGGAGGCCCAGGTGGGTGAGGAAGGTCATGGTTGATCCCCATCGCTCAGTGGGAAGAGAAGAGCACTTCCCTGGCAGACACTTGACAGCCATGGGCTGAATTACAGCCAAGGATTGTTTCCCAGTGTTTCTGTGGCTTCTCTTTGAGACAGGGAGTTTGAGCGACATGGCCACATCCTTTGTGTCTGTCCCTGTGGTGCCAACCAGGTGGCTCAGTGTAGCAATCACAGGTCCCCATGGAGTTGTGTCTTCAGTGGAAAAACTCAAGCTTTGGGACTTGGTTCCTTCAGGGCTTCAAAAGAAGCAAGGCTGGCTGTTCAGCAGGATACCAGCTCCTCTTCTCTCACAAGGTTTGGGGAGTGAGTGTGGTGTTAGTAGGGTGGATATTTTATAATCTATGTGTGTCAGGAGGAGGGGTGAATTAATCAGAGTTCGATTGTAAGAGGTAGAAAACTTGTAGAAGATACTAGAATATAGCATGCACTTCTGCACAAGGAAACCCTGGTCTTAAAGGCAAAGCAGTCCCTGTGTACAGAAGAAAACAGCCAAACACACTCATGAGATGTACTTCTATGCTTGTGTAGCATGAGCCTTGGGTGATCAGGCAGGTGAGCTGCTGGGCCTGGACACTGTGGGGAACAGCAGCCCATGAGCTAGCACTGGTTCTGCCCCACTGAACCGGGGTATTTAGCTGTATTAGCTCCCTTCTCAGACTCCAAGGCCCTACAGAGATGTGACAAAGGGTGACAATACTCATGTATGCTGCTGAGTGAAAAAGAAAGGGAGGCTGAGGGGTGACCTCATCCATGTTTACAAATATGTAAAGGGTGAGTGTCAGGATGATGGAGCCAAGCTTTTGTCAGTAATAACTAATGNTACTCATGTATGCTGCTGAGTGCTTGACACATTCCTCCTGCACTACTGTCCCCTCTGTAAAGCATCACGTCTTTCAAAGAACCAGAACAGCACATCTTGCTCGCTAATGAACTGCACGGATGGAAAGTGTTGTCAGCAAAAGTTCTGCTTTATGGTTTTATATGAAGGAATTAATCTCTTAAATGAGACACAAACCATGAAAAATAACAGATATCAAAGGAAGGACATGTTCCCTGCCTGGGACCCATGATCCTCCAAGGACCCAAAGGACAGCTGTCGGCATGTCCCAAGATCTAAGGCACTGTGGTGAGAACCACCTCTGAGCAGAGGTCACCACTTAAAGGCCATGGAAAAGAACTGTCCGGGTGGCACAGTCTGCTCCTCTCCTCAGGGCGATGATGTGGCCGTGTCATTGGCTTCATGTGTTGCCAGTATGCTCCACTCTCTGGTACAGGGCATGTGTGCAGCTTGCTCCTCTTCCACGTCTCTGCTTAAACACGGGTCCTTCCCACACCCTGCCAGGCAATGGTGAGGTCAGCTCCAGCAGCTGCTGCTCACAAGTAGCCAGGAGCTGGGCAGGGGTTTACAGCAGTTACCCTCCTCAGCCACCACAGGCCTGCACAAACTGAGAGATTCTCAGCAGCACTGACCAGGCTTTGGAACAGCTCTGAGATGCCCAGTACCATTGACCTCGGGGACTGCTGGTGGGAAGCACCCAAAGCCACCACTCGTGCTGGTAACAACAGCACACGTACCGTTTCCTGGAGAACTGCTGGTCTATCTCCTCTAAGGACTGCCCTTTTGTTTCCGG
The DNA here is from genome assembly GCA_013398125.1 of Aegotheles bennettii. NCBI lineage: Eukaryota > Metazoa > Chordata > Aves > Caprimulgiformes > Aegothelidae > Aegotheles > Aegotheles bennettii. The sequence goes on along the minus strand of VZRW01007582.1, from coordinate 931,960 downwards.
AACAAAAAGGTAAGTGAATATAACAGCCATTGCTCCCATCAGTCCGTAGAAAAGAAACATCCAAGAGAAACCAATGGCATCTGCAGAGAGATTCAAGTGTACGAAGGGTCTGTTGGAGGTAGGTCACATCATGGGATACAAAGGAAGCTGGTTGCTTACTGTGAAGTGGTCACTGGTGCCTGACAGGGGCATCTTATTTTGAAAAGCCCTCAAAAGGGCAGGGAAGCTCCCTATCTACAAGGCCTGTGCTGGGAATCAGCAAGGGAGAAGGATGGTTCACACCAGGCTCTGCCAGCAGAACCAGAGAGGGAAGGAGAAGGCAGCCAAGCTCCAGGGCCCAGCAGTGCCTGCTGAGTGTCTCAACTGAGAGCTTCTCTAGCAAGAAACATTGTAAGGCTACTCGTGTGACAGCTGCAGACTCCATGCTTTCCTGATTCTGCAGCACTATAGCACAGCCCAGTGGGTGATGGAGGATTTTTATGAAATGGGTGGCAGGGGGGCTCAGAAGAGTGTTGCTGGGGCCTGGCTTTTCTGCTCTCAGAGGCATCGCAGTCACATCTATTGCAGTGTCAAGTCTCCAGGGTTCAAAATGCCACTTCATCTCCAAACAGCTTGTAGTGGCCACCCTCTCTAACCAGCAGTGGGAGTTTGAGGGATGGGGGGTGACCACTTACCAATAAGGTCCAGGAAGGAGAGGCTGATCAGTAAATTAGCAGCCCAGTTGAAGCTGTTGCAGAAGGCAAAAGCTCTTCCTCTTATCCCAGCAGGGTAGATCTCACTGAGAACCAGCCAGGTCACTGCATGGATTAGAGAGATCAAAAAGGCAGTTGCAAGGGTTAAGCAATTTATTTAGGAAATGGGCAAGGAAGATTTCAGCAGGGGTTTTAAACTCTGGCTTCACCCAGCACCGGCTGCTGGTGATGTCAAACATTCATCTCAGTGTCAGGTCACAGCAGAACACTTCAAAACTCCCACATTAAGCACTTCACAGAAGAATGAAATATCAATGAACAGGTCCAGGGAGCAAAGAAGAAAGCACGGAAGTTGGGCATTTCATTTAGGGATGATCTGCTTCCAGTTTTGCCACTGACCGGCTTTATCACACAGCAGAAGCTCCTCTGTCCTCTTCCCCACCAGGGTGCTAGGAAGATTAGGTAGTGCTTGTGGGATGCTTTGATTTTGCAATGAGCATGACAGAAAAAAAACATTGCAAGGATAGTGACAGCATGGAAGACAAAGTTATTCTAGTGCTGTACCAGCCCTGTAGTTGACAGAGCTGCAACGCTAGAAGCTGATTCAATGAGCAGAAGGGGACATATTTCCAGTTCCCAGACACTGAGCTGCTTGGTAAAGCAGATGCACAATGAAAGTTCCAAGCAGACTGTAAAATCAGCCCTAGTTTTACTCTCTGGGTTAGTGTGAGGATATATAAACACCGTACTTACTTGGTCCAAATCCAATTGAGAAGGCACTCACGAAAGCCATCATGCTCAGCAGTGTAATCCAATTTAAAACCATGTGTTCTGTCCAGGGAACACCACTGAAAGGAAGGACTGTGCTTTCCACTGTCTCTTTTCTGGATGGAGCTACCGAGCCCCTCTTCTGAGTGAGGGAAGAATCAGGAACAAGCTCTCTGCTCTGAGTACTGGCAAAAACTTTTGTAAGGCTCCTTGTGGCAGCAAAAGCAGGGCCTGCCTGACTTCCGACAGCACCCAGTGCTGGTGGGATGGGTGACACAGCAGGCTGGGAGGATAAGGGCGTCAGGGGGTACTGGGTGAGGCTGTGGGATGCATTGGGGTCTGTGGCTGCCTTGCAGTCCCTGGCCATGGCCAGTGGAGCAACACGACTGGTGAGGCCAATGGTGGTGACGGAGATGGCCATCACCACACAGCCAGCCATGAGTAGCACTCTCCTGCCAGCCTTGTCTGCAAAGGCCATTGCAACAAGCGTGGCTACCACCTTTATTGCCCCCAGTCCAACAGAGGCCAGAATCGCTGAGGAATTGCTCTGGAACCCCACTGAGTGGAAGATTGTGGAGGCATAGCCCAGCACGTTGGGTTGCCCAGTGAACTGCTGGAAGAGCACCAGTCCCAGGCCCACCAGAGTCCGCCTTCTCATGTTGTCTCTGGTCCTAAAAAGGTCAAGAAATGAGTAATGTCTCTCCTTACAGGGCTCTCGCTTTGATGCTTCTCTGTCCTCAGTGCTCTGCAATTGAATGAGGCCCTTCTGGCAATCTGAGTCCCACGAGCTTAATTTAACAGGGTTAACTGGGAGAAAGAGGATGCTGAGAAATTGCATGGCCGTCGGGGCAATGGCTAGCCCAAACATGTACCTCCATCCTCCATCCACATCTGCAAAGACGTAATTCAGTGCATAGGACAGTAGAATGCCTACAGTGATGCCCGCTTCATAGAGAGACACCAGCAGCCCCCGCTGATGAGCAGCCACCATTTCTGAGACGTAGATGCAGCAGGCCATGGATGAGATAGAGATGGCAAAGCCCACAGTCATGCGCCCAATGACCAGCCCGATAAATGACCTTGCAAATGTGAGAATAAGGCTGCCAACCAACAGGACCAAGTTGCTGACCAGGATTGCTCTTCTCCGTCCATGGCGGTCAATGAGCATCCCCCCAACCAGAGAGGCGAGGAGAGCTCCGATAAGGACGGCACTCACGAGAACTTCTTGCCTGAAGCAGCTGAGGTGAAAGTCTATCTGCAACTGCAGCAGTGCACCGGAGATAATGCCTAGCTCATATCCAAATATCAGCCCACCCAGGAGAGAGACTGTTGCAGACAAGAGGAGGACCAGCACTGTACGACCTGTGAAACAAGCGAGCAATGCCAAGGTTCAATTTTCTGGTGCTAGCAGGCAAGCTATCAGCACACACAGGCTGGAACAAGCTCTCCCAGGACACCCAAAGTTTTCCATCTACAAAGCCGTGATGCTGAATTTCCCCACAGTCATGTGTAGAGGCACATGCAGATATCCAGACAGCCTACCAGGCCTGAACACACTTCCACTAACTGCAAGGGCACTTATTTGGGGTACAGAACTGTGAAAACAGGACTTGGTTAAGGCTTGTATCTGTTACAAGTGGAGGACAGTGATTTGTAGTGCCTGGAGTTGTATGGGGGGGCTCTTCCATGGTCTCCCTTGATTCTAATTACAAAACCTGTTGTTTCTGCACAGGAAATGCAGCTTCTGCTTTCTGGTTCTGAATTGTTCTGCACTCTCATTTTCGTGTCTCAGTGCATGTGGCACCATCAGCTCTCACTGTGAGCTCTGCATTCTCACTCCCTACCTTGTCATTAAAAATGCCGCTCACAAAAGTTCTTTTCTCCCAGTTAATCTTGCACTCTCAGCATGACTTTGTGGGGGTGGCCCGGATATCTCTGTCTCTCCTTCCACAGCACACAGTGCCCAGGATCCCCGAGCCAGGCACAACCTTCTCAGGCTGGCCCAGGACTACAGGCCGAGAGTCACCAAGAGCTGAAAAGCTCAAGGTTGCCTGTCCCAAATACAAGAAGTGATTCTTTCACTCTGCCCTCCACACGTAGCTGAGCGTACAAGTTTATGTTTTCAGCATATAATACTATCTGCATTCTCACATTTGCTTTGTTTAGTTAGAAATACTCACAGCTTTGGTAGACTCTATGTGGAAAAAATGTGGACACAACCACCAGACCATGGAAAACTTTCCTCACCCTGCCCAGGGGCTTCTTTCTCCTCACAAGCTGTGTTTAATAGGAAGTGTCTCTATTTGGCTTTTAATTGCAGCTAGCAATAAAGGTTATTTCTCAGTAATGACTGTATTTGTATTTATTCTGTAACCCTCTGCATTTCCTTTGAATTACTTTTGCCATCCCAGCTACACGCCAGTTCCTCCCACCATGCTGTGTGTGACTACCTGCACTGGTGTTATCACTCCTTGTGCACATATTATGCAGATAATCAGAAAAAATATTTGCTCACCGAGAACAAAAGACTCTGCATAAAGTGGGCATGCCATTAGTCTCAAGCCACAAACTCAATTAGACACAGCCAGCCTGCTGTGAATACCACAGCTGATTCCATCACATTCTGCTGGATTTCTTGTTAACTTAATGAGCAGTAAGTTTCTGAATTTTGAGTGAAATCCAGCTTTGTATGTAGTCTATTCTGATGCAGCTGGGGCACTCGAGGACTCTTCAGATCTTCACATGAGGACAGAAAGTTCGGTGGGACTCCCAGGAGCTGTGCCAGGCTGTTCCTGCCTGTGGCAACCTCTGGGCAGGCAGAGGCTGTGCTCCGCTGGGCAGTGACCCCCGCCGCTGGCCTGCCTGGCCCCGAGCTGACTTTTGAGCCGCTGAAGTCCCTCTTTGCCCCCACCAGTCCCTCTTCGCCCCCACCAGCGCCCACAGGCGCCTCCCGCAAAGCCGCGGGCTCCCCGCACAGCCCTGCTCCGGCTGCGCTCCCGGGGTGGCCCCTCACGGGAAATCTCTCTTCTCTCTCCTGTGGTTGGGAGTGCGAAAAAAAGTAGCCTTGCTGCTGGGAGCGCGAAAAAAAGTAGCAAGAACGAGGGGTGGGGGGCAGGAGATGCAATCTCAGCCTTTAGGAAAAGTTGAAAACTCTTATTTTTAAAAAAAACCCCAAACTTTTTCCTGGGCGGGACGCGCCCGCCCCCAGCCCAGCCGCCCCTTCCCGAGGGGCACTCGCCACCGCCCTTCCGCCAGCCCCCCCGGCCCC